>PVHX01024289.1:0-24272 GCA_004024805.1 Geosciurus inauris
TTGAATAGAGAAACTATTTGCAACTGCATTATTCATTTATTTATTTTGCAAATATGAAAAAGCAAATCCTAAATCGCATATGAAAATACAATGGACCTTGAATAAACAAAACAACAATGGAGAGGAAAATAAAATTCGAGGACTTGCTTTTAAATTTTAAAACGTACTAAACGGCTATAGCAATCAAAATGGTATTAATACTGGAATAAGGATATATAGACCTATATATAGACCTATATATAAGGATATTTGACCTATATATAGATCTATATATAGACCTATATATTTGCTGTATAGACCAATAGCAAAGAAGTGAGAGACCAGAAAAAAGTCTGGACACTCATGGTCAATGGCTTTTCAAACTATGTTCCAAGACCACTCCATGGGAAAGGAATAATCTTTATAAGAAATGTTATATCAATTTACACATGTATATATGGAACAAACATACAAAAACCTCAAAATGAAAAACCAAAACAACTTACTGCATATCTTGCACCACATTACAAAAACCTAATTTACAATGAATATACAAGTTTATATAAAAGCTAAAACCATCGATTTTTAGAAGAAAACAGAAAAATAATAACAAAAGCAATAACAAAATCTTTCGTGACCTTGTTTTGGGCAATGAGTTCTTAAGTTTATGAAAATTCTTGAAACAGAAAAAATTTAATTGACTTCATTAAAATTCAAATTTTTTTATATCAATAACATAAGGACTAAAAATAACAAGATGAAAGACTGGAGATCTAGAATCAGTAATGAACTCTCAAAACACAATTTTTTAAAAAACCAATTTTTAAAAATTAGAGAAGAACTTTGAGCAGATATTTTAGTAAAGAAAATATCCTAATAGTAAATAAGGACATAATAAAACGCACAGTGTAATCTGTGTGAAGCAAACAGAAATCAGAATGAGATGCTCTACACAATTCTAACGATTAATTGGGAAAAACAAACAAAGCCCTGACTATACCAAGTAATAACAAGGATTCAGAGCAAATAGAACACTCATATATTCCTTGTAGGAATACAAAAGGGCACAGTTTGGAAAACAGTTTGACATTTTCTTTCACGATGATAAAACACACTAATTACATAACCTAGAAATCCCTTTTTTAAGCACTTATCCAAGGGAAGAAAAAAACATATATCCACACAAAAGTAGTGCTTGAATGTTCATAACACTGGTATTTATGATCACCCAACACTGGAAAGATCTCCAATGTCCATTGAATTTAGGATGAGGACACAAAATGTTATTTATTTGTACAATGAAATCCTACTTAAACACAATATCAGGAAATCAATGGCATTATTCTGAGCTCAAGAATCAGTTCTCAAAATGTTACTCAGTATATGATTTCATGTGTTTAATATTCTGTAAAAGACAAACTTCTAAGGACAAGAAAAAGTTGAGAAGCAGTCCAAATCTGGTGTTGAAGAGAGGAGACTGACTTCAAAGAGACACATAAAAAACATTTTTTTGATAGGATGAAAATTTTCTATGTAGCAATTGCAGTGGTGGTTGTGCAACTATGTACATTTTTTCAGTATTAATACAACTGTATTATAAGTCATATTTCTGTTAAATTTGGCCCAAATAGAGTCTTTGTGTAGTAAGCCATAACCTAACATAATATGTAAACTAACTGCAACCTAAACAGAGAGCACATTCTTGTAACAAGTAACAACTTGTGTTATCTAAGTAAAATGTACCTGTTCAAATTCTTACATTTAAAAAATTTATCTCTAGGTCAGATAGATTTCCTGTACTTTCTAATCCATTTACCCAGTTGCCTACTGTTTTTTTTTCCTTTATATATCCTACAGGTAATTCAAATTCATCATATTCAAATCCCATTCTTTTTCAACTTATATAAAAAGGTCAGTGTTCAAACTAGGATTATGGATACTATGTTTGTTTACTTTTTCAATATGTTCTTGTATTTAATCAGACCTAATCTTTATCTAACAGAATGCATTCAAATTTTTGAATGAATATTTAGCATTAAAGAATAATACTCATGAGAATAGGAAAAAAGTTTGCATGGTACTAAGGACAGCTTTTGCTTCCAGTTTAGCATCATAAACCAACTGTTTTATGAGTAAAATTAAGCAGTTAAGAGCAGATGTGGGGGAAGGGCAGAACTTACTCTCCTGAGATGCACAAGTTCATTATTTTTAGAGCAATGAGAATAGATTATCTATTGTTTATCTCCTTAAGTTTTATGCCCTACATCCTGGATCTTATTTATAATTCTTATACTGGTCTCTACTTATTAATTCATAACTGTTTTGTTCTCTCAAAGGCACTCCGTTTCTCTATATTTTATGTCTGGCTTTGCTAAATCAATTAAGTTCAATTGAATTTAGCTAAATAAGTCACAAAACTAAACCCAGAAGACCACATTAACAAAGACATACTGCTGCATTCACTCCCAGTGAATATTTAGTAGCCCTCATATTTCCTTAATCTGAAGGCTTACTTGATTTATTATTTAAGTCTGTAAATAGAATAAACTTGATCAGTCTTAAAATAATAGCCACCATTATCTAAAGAGAAGAAAATGCAGCAAACTGAAAATGGTAGTATGCATGACAGCTGGCCCGGTTATTCCAAAAACAAAATTGAAATAAGTCCCTAGTGGGATGTGACAAGCCTTCTCCACCTCTCGTCCCCTGTCCCTGTTTCTGCAGACATTACACCGCACCTAGAAGCTGAACTGGAACTCCATGTGACTTGTTTTCACAGACACAATGGTTAACGGTTAATGGTTAACCATTAACCTGACGGCTAATGGTTAATGGGTAGTATTGTGGTAACAAAGCATCGTCCTTTGAAGAAAAGAGTTATGGGACTTGAGAATATTTTAGTGCTTCTTTTGCTTCACAAATACACCAGGCTTACCAGAAGTACTAGCCAATAAACCAGAGAAGGTCAAAGCACAAAAAGAACTAATAAGATCTCAGGGGAAGAGTGGTGCAGCTGGTGGTAATTACCACTTATGCCTAGACCGGGAGGTTGTTGAAAAAATGTATATATACACACTCAACATGCTCACTCACAGTGAAGCACCTGCAATTTGGGTCAATGACACACTGAAAAGACTTCAGTAATAAATACTGGATAATAGAAGGAATAATTTAATTCATCAGATTGTTATTTTATCATAGACTTATGGTTTATGTTCATAGTTTTCATGGACTCTAAATATATTTTAGGAAACTTTCTTTAAATGTTTTACATAGGTTAAATAACTTAATTGTATCCTTTTGGGTCTGTATTTTTATAGTTTCTCATAAAAATAAGATATTAGAGTTCACTAAGAGAGAAAAAAGGTCAATTAAGCTTATATAATTTATTAGTATACCTTAGAGGTTTTTAGAAAATTTGGATATTGTTGACATAGCTCAAAATCATACACATATAAAATTGAAACAATTAAAATTAATTAGTTAAGGAATTCCTAAAATATATAAATATTCAGAATTTAATTTTTTATTCACTTTTCTACCCTTGTTTGTCGTATGAATTTTCCTCTGTGTCATTGAAAGTTTTAGAGATGACATTTCTTAAAATCATTTATTAACTGACGAAAAGTCAGTGTTGGCATGCTCTTAATGCAACTTCACTAAAATCCCGCTTTTAGATTGTTTCTCAGCACCTCTGATTCACAAACTCACCAATGCCTGCCCATGTTAAATCTTACAATAAAAAGAAGCTCTGATGTTGTCCTTTAGATAATCTTCCATGCTTCTAACTTCCACTCCATAAATTTTGAGCCTGAATATTCATTTTTCCAAAAGGTTGGACAGTGATAACTGTGTCATGATTGTTTTCCAAGTAAAATTAATTAGAAGACAATATCAATTGTAACAAGCATTCTAAATAAAAGAGATGCTAAGGCTGATGGAAGCTTGTATCATGCCCAAAGCCATACAGCTAATAAAAATGGTCAAACCAATATTCAAAAAAGGCCATTGGACACAAGTCTCCATACTTCCAACAGATTTAATTAGGCCACATTACTATATTCCCTTGCAAACTCTGGAGAAGAAAAATGGGAATTTCAAATAGAATTGACCTCAGTCTAATTTCTCAGTCTAATTTCTGCTATGCTCCTTTAACTGCTATCATCTTACCATCAGATGCAGAGTACCAGATCATTCCAGCCATGAGAAATTACCTGTGTTCAAACCAAAGATTTTTTCATGCTTTATGTACAGTTGTTTTAGGGTACTGCTGGCTCCTGTCACAAATAGAGTTCCAAAACATCTTCAAAAGAGTTTTATGTAACAATCTTTACTGGAAGTTTAAGTAAGATTTTAGGGGCCACAGTTAATGGAACCCACCTCCAAATCATAATTTCCAAGGTGGTTTTATCCTATAATTCAAAACAAAGTGCAGCATCTAATAGGCACATAATGCTTATGGAATGAATCAATGAATAAATTAATGGATCTTTTGTTCAGTTACCCTGAATAATATATGAGTTTCACTTGCACTAGATAAAACTCTCTAAGAAAGTGATGAACATCTCCTTATTCCCACTCTATTTAGCATATTGAAAATTCTTGCCTTTGAATGAATAATTCTGACTTAACCAGTTAAACTAGTGTAAAATTAGAAGTGAATTACCGGTTTTATTTTTACTTAAGAACATATCCTGTTAAGAGATGGAAAAACTATTTCATTTTTTTGTAGACTGGTGAAGATTAAAATGATGAAGTATGAATGAAATGAGGATAAACAATTGAAATGAGGATAAACAAAATTTTGTAAAGACTTAGAGGACATCTGCACTTATTGTTAATATCAGCATCATTCACAATTGCCAAGACAGGGGGCCACGTAAGTGTCTGTTGAGAGGTGAATGGAAAAAAAAATATGATGTACATGCTCAATAGAATATTATTCAGTGCTTCAAAAGCAGAAGAGTCTGCTGTTTGTGACAACAGGTATAAACCTAGAGAACAATATGCTAAGTGAAATAACCCTGACACTGAAGGACAACTACTATATGACATCAGTTATATGAGGAATCTAACATAGTCACACACAGAGAGACAGAGGGTGGTTGTTTCCAGTAGATGAGAAGGGGAAATAAAGAAATAATGGTCAGAGAATACAAAGTTTCAATTATGCAAGTTGAGTAAGTCCTAGAAATCTACTGTTCAATATAGAGCCTGCAGTTAAAAATATTCTAAGGAAGTAGATGTTGTGGTTTATAATGAAAGACACACAAATAATAAATAAAGAGGGTGAAAGGTGAAAACACATGAAAATCATTTACTGTTCAAGAATACTATGAATCACACAAAAGATATCATACCTCATGTAAGATTATTCAGACAACACATGGTATGATGATGATTCCTACTGGTCTCTCAACCAAATCAATGAACACTTTTGAAGGTCTGGCAAAAAAAATCCTCGTTTTCCATAGGTTTTGACAGTGTGTACAATTGTGTCTTTCAGGCTCTAACAAATGATAGGAGTTGCAATTATTACTGAACCAATAGAAATATGTGCATTTTAGAGCACATTTCCATTTATTACCCCACCCTGGAGTCACAGAGCAATCTTAAATTAGGACAAGTGTTATTACAATGATTTCACTAATAAAGAAGGCAGGGCTCAAGTCACTCAATTCAAGACCTAACTGACAAGTTCAAGAATTCAACACCATGGTCTTCCTTAACATCACACCCACAATCACCTCTTAGAAAAGCAAGTCATACATAATGTCATTCATTTATCTTGGAACCAGCTGTGCTGAGAACACTGTGCACATCACTATTAATCTGATTCTTCAAACTGATAGTCCCTGAAGCTATTTCATGTGATTCACTTACCCAGACATAAACTGTGCCATATTATCCCACTTACATTATACTCAAAATTAAAATAAACTGCAATATAGAACTTGATATAAATTAAACTCCATGACTTGATCAAAATTAAGCCCTTGCTTCTTTATATTGTTTGTTTTAGCAGACATATTGCTTTTCCATCACACTGTTTCGTACTATTTTAGTTGTCTTCTGTAGCCAAAATGAAAATTTTTTCTAATCCCTCATTTTTTTTTAAAAAAAAGCTATTGCTTGTGTTTTCTCAAGGTATAGAAGCAATATAAAAGCATAAAAACTTCATCTCAATCCATACTTCCTTAGGAAAGCATCATATATTTAAAGAAGTGTCCTATTCAAATTGTTCTTTCTGATGGTGCTTCAAAGAAAACAGATTGGTCAATTGTGAATTATCCCATTGGAAAACTTGGCTTGGTTTAAATGTCCCCTATCAGATATGTTTTGGTGAAATTAACTGAACTTTCAAAAAAAAAAAAAAAATGACCATAGGAGCTCATTCTGGATTCCCTGGTCCATTCATGAGCCAGTTGAGATAGTTGGGTGCATATTTCCACCCTATTCCCTCACCACAAAGGGCTGCACCCAATCTCAGATTCCCACTGGACAAGCTGTTGCCTATCCTTAAGAAAACAGAATATAACATCTCATGGGCTCCAATCTCCCCAGGTGCTGCACAACACCAAACAACCAAGTCATTAAGCTCCAATTGTTTTCCTCTCTACAACACTAATTTCTCACCCTTGCACCATAAAATGAAAAATAAAGGCAAGGCAATGTTCCTCCACAAGAGCATTAGCTACCCTGCATGTCATGGACACCCAGGCCGTGAGAAACCTCTCTGTGGGGGAACCCGGGAAATTTGAGCTTTGTCTAGGCATGCTGACCTGACCTTGCAAGTAGGACTTAGGTGAATTCACCCAGATCTCTGCACAGGAAAACTTAGAGACTCAGAAGAAGAATATTTTGCACAATATAATGCTTTGCCAACTCCCTGTCTGAGTCAAAACTAAAAAAAAGAAATCACAAAACAAATCTAGGCACAGAGTGATGAATAAAGAGTCATTTAGTTTACACTAAATGTTATGGATTTGCTTGTTTCTAAGCTGCCAATTCCTGTATTTCTCTTTCTTCTCCATAACAGACTTAATTATTTAGAAATAATTTATTTACTTAAGCAGAAATTATAGATGTTTTTGAAAAATCTCTTCTTCAAGTTCTGGAATAGTTTATTACTTTTGGGGGGGATTTTTAAGCTCCCATTAAGAAATATTTTATATAAGTGCTATTTATAAAATATTTATGTCATCATTTCCACCCAAAGAAGATACATCCTATTATGTAAAAATATCTGCTTCAAATTTTTACCTTTGCTACCACTATTATGTAATAATAAGAATGTGTAAATTTATACATTTTACTGCCTAAGTGTTCTACTGTTATGGACATTGTATTTTCTGTATTACACCCTAATCTCTGAAACAGAGAATATTACCCAAAATTTGTGAAAAAATCAGAAGAGAATTAGTACTGAATTTATATTTTTATAGTATAATAATGATGCTGTATTTTTGTATTCTTATATTTACCATAAAGTTTATATTACTAGCTCATGTTTAATATGCAATTGATCTCCATATACATTTAAATTATCTAATTAAAAAAGAAAACATAACAGTGATAATTTCTGAGTAATGAGATTATAAGTGACTTTGATTCTTTTTATTAATACTCTATAGTCTCTAATTATTTTAAATAACCATTTATTATTTCAGAACATAAATATATTTTTAAATCCAAAGGTGGCATCTGAACAGCTTTTAAAAAGATAAAGGCTTTTTCTCTAATCGTTATTCAGTGATTTCTAGATACAATATTGTCCAATTCAGAGTCTCCAGGATGAGAGCTATATGGAAGATTTAAGGAATAAGATTTACTTATCCTTAAAAAATGTAAATAGAGATGAAGCAATCATTTCAACTCCTTGGGTTTCATTTTTCTCATTTAGGTACTCAACAAGTACATTCTCCACTTTGTCACTTTTTAATATACTGATCCTATTAGAACTATCCTTTTGATATGCATCATGACATCTAGGACTTTGCAAAATACCACATATATAACTACCGCTCATTGTTTTGTGTGTGCCAGGAATAGCACAATTTTATCCACCATAGGAACAAGAAATTTAAATTTAATTAGCCCAGTTTTAGAGCAAACAAATTAAGACAAGTGTCATTGCAATAATTTGCCGAAGGCCATAAACTAGTAAGCAAGAGAATCAAAATTCAAATCCCATTCCTTCTCCAAGGTCACCATCTCATTCAGCACTAACAAGTACCATCACCGGGCAGCCTAAACAACAAGGCACTCCCATCCCATCAAACACTGAAACCCTCTGCTGTGACTGCAGAATTGCTGTCAATTGCTTCTCAATATACCAGGCTGCCTCTCAATCATTAATAGGCAAATGTGACAAATGGTTTGGCCTTAGAGCATACCGCTAAGTGCATCTCCTATTGGTGATCACAGACTGTATCTACTCCATCATTGAACAAACACCTGCATTCTTGATGCTAGGAGAGGGGAAGCTACTGATTGAAGCTTGCATTGTCATTCCTCTCTTTCTGACTTAACTCAGAAAAATAACATAAAAATGAGAAAGCTGACCTGTCTATGGATTCATTTTTATACAATTTTATTTTAGAATAGCCACAATCAATGAAAGTTCTGACATTCATATTTTACCAGTCACTGACAGGTATTAAGGTCACTTCACCTCTACTGACTGTGCTATGTGAGAGGCTTAAATTCCTCGACTTCAAACTACCCCTGGTTATTTAGCACAATGCTGGGGCAATATGTCTAGACCCCAGGGAAATTTGCTTTTACTTTGATAAGCTGGGGTTTCTAACATTCCTATAATAGCTGAGTGACCTCTCTTGTTCTAAAAAGCATGTGCCTGTGTTTAATCTCCCTAGGGATTCTCCTATTGGCTTAAATGAGAGCCTCCCACTCTTTCAGATCATGCCAAGTGATATGGTGGTGGGGAAAGTGGGGACAGAGAAGAAAAGTAAATTATTGGCTTTAAATAAAGCTTCAAGTCAAAATACTGCTAAATTTTAGTTTACAGAAAAAAACTATTTTTATAAGAAATTACATGATATGAAAGACAAAACATAATATTTATGTACTTCAGTCCAAGAATTACTTCTAAAAAGCATATTTTAAATATTGAAATATTTTCTCTTTTGAATAATGTGTTGCTTTATACATTATAAAATCATACCAAATTAAGGATTAGTATTATTAATTAATTGTAAGGAATTTCAATAGCTCTTGTTGATTCTGTAGGATTTTTTTTCATTTAAGGAATAGGTTAAATAATAGAAGTAGCAGTATCAGTAAAAAAAATTTTAAAATATTGTGTCTCAATAGTTGCTGTTTTTCTTGAGCAGAGTTTGTTTATACCGATTGTGCCAATGAGCTCATTGCAGAACAACCACAGAATATGTAATCTGCAACAAAAATATGAGAGTGGGGTGAAGGAGTGGCCCTCTTTGAGCATTCATTATAATGCTGGTTATTACGGGAGAAGTAAAATGCATTAAGTTAAATTTCAAAGCACATAACATGTAGCAACTTTTAGTGCTCAATAAATTGGGGTGGAGAAAGAGGGGAACTGGTATTGAAAGAGACAAGGGAGCAAAAGACCTTACTTTGCAGAAATCATTATTATCTGGCATTGGTATCCTGAAGCAGATGGCTGTTTCTGTAACATATGATCCTCCTATGCCTCCTCTCCCTACACCAAAGGGTCATCCCAGATATCAGTATAATACTCTCTCCAGCTCACCTTAGGATTTCCCATAATGAAAGTTCATACATATATATATATATGGGATTTTTTTCCCCTGTTGAAGTCCCTTCACTTTCACAAATAATCTACTTGGAAAAGACTGAAATATTTCTACATTAATTTCCTTCCACTATTTTCACATAAGAAATATTCTGTTTTGGACAAATTTTGGACAACAGAAATGGTACTCATTGTAACCTAGAAAAGAGATTTTATTAAAATCACAGGTAGCTGCAAACAGCTTCTCATCTTGAAATTGTTCCACTAAAGATTTGTGCAGTTTTCTTGCTATAAATGTTCATATAGTTCAAGTTGCCAGCTACCCCAATTTTGTTACTTTATTCTGCTTTTGTCCTATAGCAATACTGAGAATTACTATAAAAAAATCCAATGACATATTAAGCATACTGAGATTGACATTTTTCAGGAACATTATGGTAAAGACAGGTCCTTGGCAATGGAGTTTTGCAATGGAGAAAGGGATTGGGCTTGAGTTCAAAAACAGGCAAATGAGAGTTTATAGCCCAGACGGAGGGTTGGGATTAGTTGGAAAAGTACTTAGAAACATCAGGAATTAGGATATTCTGTCTAAATTGACCTAACAGGATTCTTGCCAAAGAAAGGCCAGCATGATCAGATATCATCTTGCTGAAATGGAGGACGAGAAATTGAACTGTATTGAGGGTGATAAGATATCAAGGCCCCAAAAGAAATAGCACCATTCTTGCTAAAACTAGATTACACAAGAAAGTACACTAGCTTGCACAAGACCTTGAACCTTTGACAAGGCTCAGGAGCCTGACTAAAGTCTGATTAAGCAAAGAATTAAGACTGACTTGGAGATAGATAAGATTAATATCTTAATAGTATCCCTCACACACATACACACATATACACACACACACAAACACACATGCAGTAGCCCCCCTTTGGTAGAGGATTCATTCTACTACCACCAACCAAGGCATTCCTAAAACTATGAATAGTGTATTCTGCATATACATCTATAATAAAGTTTAATTTATAAGTTAGGCTGAAAAAGAGATTAACAACAATAGCTAATAACAAAATAGAACAAATATAAACATATACCATACCAAAAATTATGAACATGCTCTCCTGCCCCCACCCCCGTCCTATTGTTCTGTCTCACCTTCCTCTTCTGGAGATGATGTGGAACAATGCAGTGCCTGCATGATGAGATGCAGTGAAGTGACTGATAATGGGCACTGTGACATAGACTTAGGGTGCCAGTGACCTTTTCACCATACATCATAAAGAGCATCATGGAGCCAAGGCCATGCCATTGGACCTCAGGTACCTGAACTGAAGGAAGTGAAAATGCAAATAAAAGTGCTGTACTCAAATATCACATTTGCAACAGAGCTGCAAAGTCATTCATAAGACAAAATCAAAAAAGGAATACCTACTTAATGGTGAAGTGAAGAGGGACAGAGCAGAAAGAAAAAATCAGTGGAAACTAAGAAAAAATAACATTTATATAAAGTTAGAATTAAAATTTAGGAGAATGCAGGAAGCTAAAACACCATAGACAATATTCTAAACTGACAAGACAGTTATCACATCACAAAGATAATTTGACATAATAGTTCTTTAGATTTGGATTTCTTACTTTGATAACATTAAGCACCATTCACTGCCTGCCAAAAAAAGGAAAACAAGTTGACTACTTCTTAGGGGGAAAAAAACTGTCTACTGAAAAGAATGAAAATAATGCGAAAATATATGATGTGCCCATGCAATCATGAAGAGTTGTAAGGGAAGTATTTTGGAGAAATTTATTCTGAGCTCCAGGATTTATTTTTGAAATCTAAGTGTTTCAATAAAATGGAGGTTTGTTTCCTAAAATTAAGACCATTTTAATATGATATAGATTCAGATTTTTAGAAAATCTCTCTCTCTCTCTCTTCTCTTGTCTTCCTGTCTTTCCAAGAAAGATTTAGGCAATTTCCATGCTCTAAAAATTCCAGTGGTTCAACTTGACCCCTAATATTTTCCACTCTGTTCTACTCTTGTTGCTTAGCTATACTGGAACTACTATAAAAAAAATTCCATGACATATGACTTCTCTCTCTCTCTTTCTTCTTCCCTCCTCTTCTTCTCCCACTCCCCATACACATGTATTACAAGATGGCATCTACATTCACTACATGTATTCCTGGGAACTCCAGGCTCTAATGTCCACCCAATGAGGTCTTTGGAAGAACTTGGAAGAGAAAAATAAAAAGTGTCTAAATAATAATGCAAAAGAATACTTCATTTTTTTCATTGACTTATCAAATATTTATTGAGAACCAACTATAAGCTGCACTAATTATTAATAATTCAGTGGTGAGTAAAAAACAGTTGTTTTCTACCCCATGGTTCTCCACTTTTAAAGCTAAGAGTTTAGTTAGTAAAATGGCATGCACAAGATCTCACAAAAATAAATGAGAACTACTAACTAACTTACCATTCTAAAAGAGAGATAAATTATGCCATTATACCCTTAATAGTAAGGATCGATTTGGTCATAGCATCACAGAAGCTATCACTCAGGAAGTAGCAACTGAGCTGAGAAATGAAGAAAAGATAAGCATTAACAGAGAAACCTGGGGAAGCCATTCTAGCAGAAAATCTGCTTGTGTGAAAGCGCTTTCTCAGGAGAGAAGTGGAGTGTTGAGAAACTGAAAGACAGCAGGAGAATGGAGGATATCTGATAGAGGCTGGTGATGTTATCAGATTCATATTTCAAAATGAACAGTCTGTTTTGTGATGTGTGGAGAATTGATTTCATGAGGCAAGATTAGATGAAAAGTGATTATTCAGGAGGATATTGCAATATTCCAGATAAAGAGAATGGTGGTGTTAGAAAGAAGATAACTTGAGATACAATTCTGAGGTAAAATTGACAAGGTTTGGTAAAAATTGACTACTAAAGAGTCTAAAAAGGAAAACATCAAGGAAAACTTCCAGAGGCCAGCTTCTTTAAAAAAAACAAATGTTGGCTTACTGAAGGAAGATCATATTTTGCAGATTAAAGGGAAAAAAATCATAATTTTAATTTGAGACAAGTTGAATTTAAGCTACTTTTGCTCAAATAAGCAGAGATATCAAGCATAAAAATGACATGCAGATTATGAGGTGAGAGTAGAGGTCATGTGCAGAGATAGTTTTAAAGAACAAATCTCATCAATATAGGTAATAATTTAAGTACTGAATTATAACTTGCTATAACTCAATCAATAAAAATCATGAAAGGGTTGGATTTTTGTAAATGATCAGAAAGCATATTGTTCTTTTATTCTCTATTCCCCTAAGCAGAAATGTAATCCACTTTCAACCCCCATTCTGACTTATTTCTGCACATTTTTTTCCATTGAACTTGCCATTTGTGGCTGAAAGTGCCCTTAAAATAGAAAATATCAGAGAGTTCCTTCCCCTTCCCCTTCCCTCCCTCCCACTTCCCCCAAATATGTGTAAACAAAGTAAGAAGGTAACCCCCTGCAGTCCTGAAACATTGCCCTCACCAGAATCTAAACATGCTGGAACTGTCATGTCAGACTTCCAACCACCAGTGAGAAAATAAATTTTTATTGGTTAAGCCACACATTCCCTGTTATTTTTTATGGTATCCCACATCAATCAATACAGGGTCTTTCCAGAGGAAACCAGGTGCATCTTTCCACCAGTCCTCTCCCAAAGGAGTCACACAGTATGTAGAATGTGCATAATTCCTCCAGCGATTACCTGTGACAACATATGCAAACAGTTGTCTACCCAAGAAACTCATTAGAGACAGTGCCCAGGGTTTTAATTGGAGGCTGTTTATGTAAGCACCCTCTGTCCATTATGTTCCAAAATTTCAGACTCCCAGAAGGAAAACAGCTGTTCAACATAAACTATATTTTTTGTACAAATAGGTTAGGCACAGGGAGTCCTTTGCATTAGTTGTGGGAATTATGGGAACCCTCCCTAAATCCCAAATTCCAGCCAAGGGCCAGTGTTATAAACAGACTTTTCCAGAAAGACTGTTTCCAGATCTGCTGGAAACAGAACTCTTTTCTGCAGTTAATCCCACTGAGGATTCCACCAGGTAGAGAAATCTTAAACACTTTTAACAGGAAGCAAAGTGTTGAAAGGCGAAGCATTTGGATGGCACATGGCAGCATAAGAAGTCTAAGAGCTTGAGAAACACACACTATGCAAGCTTCAGGGCCTTAGCCTTGAGGTGATTTCTGGGGTGAAAGCCAAGACTTTAGCATTACCTGTACTTGACTGGTTACTGGCAGTACATGAAGAGTTTGAAAGCTTAGAAATTTACAAGGAAACATATGTGGAGTGTGAGACCATCTGGCATAAGAAGTTGAAAATAATTTTAGCTTTGTAATAATACGAAAATATTATTTGCAAAAAAACGTGTGCAAAGGAAGACTAGTGAATGTGGCTCAGAGACCCTAGGCAAGGATCAAGAACATCTGAGTTGGGCTCACATCCTTAGAATTAAGCTATTTGAGCCTGAACTCCAGAATTTCAAGGATCCTAAAGCTTCCCTTTAAGATTACCCTTTAATATTATAATTTCTTAGAGCAGAATTGAGAAAGTCTTAACAGACAAACACATTCCAAACTTGAAATGACATAATTTCACTATGTAATAGTTACTTTAAGGTAGCACAGTGTCCTGTACTTGAGGCAAGAAACTATGTCTACAGGGATATGTTATGATGAAGACTCAAGATACTGGAGAAAACGTTATCCTCCACCATAAATTCTCTACTCTGCTATACTCCAAACAAGGAAAAAAATATTAATATTTTATTTTTGAAATTATTCAAATTGACAGAAATAAAAAATTCAAGAACTATTGTCAATAATGTTCAAGAATATTTCTAAATAAATTATTTAACAGAAACTTACAAACAAGATATTCAGCCCAGAACACAGTAGCCTGTAAAGCTACCATATGTATTTTCTTCTAAAATCATTCAAAGTTATAACAACTGGAAACATCAATTTCATATTCTCTCACTATTCAAGAGGGAAAATGCCCTTTTGTTCACTGGGTGCAAATGACAATTTTAGAAACTGTTTACAAATGATGCATTAGTAATTAGTTTTGGCAATATAATAATGAGCTTCAGTTATCTGTACAGTCCCATAAATACATAAATACACACATGTACGCATATATTTGCTGTTGATGTACCATGTTAGTAAATGAAAATTTTGTATTTGGAAACTGAGAGCACATGTAGATACAAACTACCAATTGACTGCTTATAAGGTCAACTTTCATTTGAACTCCTACATATTAACATATTGGTGTCAAAAAGCTAACTAGAACTAGTGTCATATTTGGAATTTTCAAATGCTTATTCAACTAAATGTAATCACTCAAGTAGGGACTGTCTTCAAGGGACTCTCACAGGCCTTAGGACACTTAGGATGCCAGCTGTGGTTGGCTTAGCACTTGTCATGCCTCAAAGATTTGCATTTGTGAGTCATGCTGTGAGAAAATGAATACGGAAGCCACTGGCACTACTCAGGAGGTGTGTCATACAACTGCAGCTTTAGTTTGGTGAATCCCTTCTATAGACTTGTCCGGAAAATATAATCAAGACTACAAGGAGCATCAGTGCCTTTCAGTTAAACAAGAGTTCAATAGTTCCATGAGGCAAAATTACAGAGAAGTATAGGAATGACTCATAAAATGCAGACACAGATTTAAATATAGGGATAGGTATAAGCATATTCCAAAACATCCTCAATAAGTAAAAGTAGAGGAGTATTCACAACATTAGTTAAATTTTAGTTGGAATGCGTTCACAAACATAAATGTAAGTAGATAAGCATATTATACTTTCAGAGAAAAATTAAGAAGCACTGGGGTTTGTATTTTTCATTATGGAGTCTACACACAGTACTTGAATGAGTAAGTTTTTTTCTGGGAAAATTGCTTTCCTAACATGTACCAATGAGATGAAAAATGAAAATGATGTTCTAAATGTATGTTTCTTTGAACTCTGGTTTCCTTGGTCAGACATATATAAAAATTATTACACAAACACACAATATTATATTGAAATAAGTGGGAAACAATAAATCAAATAAAATTTCCCAAGTGTTCTTGGTACAGATATGGAGAATTACATTATTTTCAGTTAATTGGTAGAGAAAAGATGAAACTTCATGTTCCAAAGTAAAATCTTATTTAGGGGAAACTAGTAAGGTTCAAACACATTTCAGTAAAATGCTGACCTCAGCAGGGCTTCTCAGGCTTTCCTTACACAGAGAATGTTCTTTTAAGGTACTGTGTGGTATAATTAAAGACATATATTTGTTATTTGGCATTACTTCCTGACACAGAGCGCTAAAAAGCCTTAGAATTCCCTGAATATAGAAAAGTCTCTGTTATTCAAAAAGAGCCACTTTAAAACACACCTGAGTTTATGCTGAAGGGTTGACTTATGGTGAGGTCTCTAGATAGCTTCAGGATACGGGTTGGCCACTAGAAATACCAAACACTTGATTAATGATTAGAGCATTTTACATTTTAGCCCCATGCTCGGACCTCCAGAGCAGGGTGAAGATCAATGTTGATGGGGTAACAAAAATGCTTAAACAAGGTTTTGGAGACCATCCTTTGTTGACGGGAACAAAGATGGGCTGGGAAGGTAGCATACTCAGGGAGGACATGGGAACTCTGGGCCCCACCCTCACCTCCATACTTTGTCCTATGCATATATTCCATTTGGCTATTCTTATGTTGGTCCCTTCCTAAAAGCCTAATAATTATAAGCACATTTTTTTTGAGTTTGCGAGTTAACTAGTGAAGTATCAAATCTGAGGAGAGAGTCATATAAAATCGCCAATTTACACCTGAAGGAACTAAAGCATGGATTGTTTGGGAAGCCCATTTGCAACTGGTATCTGAAGTATGAGCACCTTTGTGGGAATGAATCCTTAATGCATGTGCACTAACTCCAGGAGTTAGTATCAGAAGTGACTTGAGTTGTTGGACCTCCAATTGCTATTGGAGAGTTGGTTGTTGGGGTTTAAAAACAATGTTTTGTATTATAAAAAGCTACATGGATTCACAGTGGATAATGAGGAATCAGATGCTGCTGAAGATGATGGACCTTAGCACCAGCCCTCAAACATGCCTCTTTCCCCAAAGGGCTGAGAATGGTGGACCCCAAACCTGCTAACCAGGAGCAGTTTGCCCAGGCTTCTGTCCAGAAGCATTTGCCTTTCATTGTCATTGTCCTGTAGTATATTTTAGAGGAAATACACAGTACCCATCTTGATAAATTTCCAGAAATTGACATGTTCAATCTTGTAGCCAATTTTTCTTTACTTTGTGAGATTTATTTATTCTGTCTATGAGATTTTTGCTGGATACACAAGTTGTAAAGATGGTTTTCTATTGTTTGAAGTCGTGCCTCGTGGGTCCACTCGACTAGTTGGGGTCTTGAGAGAGGAAGGACGAAGTGGGGTCTCACACAATGAGGTTTTGAGGCGACGGTCTGCGGAGTCACTCCACCCAGACTCTGGGGTAGGTAAACTGTTCTGCTGGAGCAAGATGCAGAAACACCATTTATTCCAGAAAGTGCAGAAGCTTATATACAGTCCTGGACCAATCATGGCCCAAAGTTACAAACAATGAGGCACCGCTGTCAGGTGCATGATCTATCAGCATAGAATGGGGAAAGAGAGAGGGGAAGGATTGAAGGTCAGAGAGTGCTCCTACAGTTTTCCACTTTGTATTTTCAATTTTTGCCCTCTTTAATCATCTTTCTTGATGAATCAAAGCTCTTATTTTTAATGTAGTTTAATTTGTCTTTTTTTGCAAGATTTGGATCCTCTTTTAAAAAAATGATCACTATATTTCCCTCTCAAATCATTATTTTTATCTTATACTTAGATCTGCAATCTACCTGCATTTCATTTTTATCTGTGGCATAAGGTAGAGTGAGATATATGTTCCAAGAATTAAAAAAAGAAATCCTTCTTAAACCTTTTTCCTTTTTATCTTACCTTTAGAACGGCAATCCACTTGGACTTCATTGTTTATGTACAGTGTGAGATGGGGGCAAGGATAATTCCTTTTTATAAATCAAGGTCTAACTGACACAATCACTTTGCTACTTCACTAAAGCAACATCACTACCATAAATTAGGTGAAATTACATGGTTTCAGGGTACACGGTTTCAGGCACAGAAGTTTCAGGGTATTTCTGTGATGCATATCATGTTCCATGTGCTTTCATGCTCTTCTCCCAGAATCACACAGTATTTTAGTACAGTTTTAAAGCTTTTTAGTAAAATTACTTTGGCACTGTAATGTTCCATCTGAAGATTGTCTTTTTTTTTTTCTTGAAATTTTATATAAGAATTTGTAATCTGTTTGTAAACTTCTGAGGAAAAATGTCTATGATTATTTTGATCATTATTTGGTATAGCCAATATATAGATAAATTTGAAAAGAACTAACATTATATATATATATATATGTTATAATTTGGATGTGAGATGTCTCCCGAAAGTTCACATGTGAGATAATGCAAGGAGGTTCAAAGGAGATATGATTGGGTTGTCAGAGACTTAACCTTTCAGTGAATTAATCCCCTGATCGGATTAACCAAATGGAAACTGAAAGCAGGTAGGATGTTGCTGGAGGAGATGGATAATTGGGGGTGTGGCTTTGGAGTATAAATTTTGTGTCAGGCAAGTGGAGTTTCTCTCTGCATCTCCAATCATCATGTGAGCTGCTTAACTCTGCCATGATGTTCAGCTTCACCTCAAACACTGAGGAAAGGAGCCAGTGTTCTATGGACTGAGACCTCTGAAAGCGTGAGCCTCTAAATAAACTTCTCCTCCCCTAAAATGGCTCAAGTCAGATCTTTTAGTCACAGCGGTAAAAATGTTGACTAAAATAATATCTATATGTGTATGTGTGTGTGCCTATATATATATATATATATATATATATAGACATACAGATACAATTTATAATATTGAGCCTCCAGAAAATACTTAAGGTATTTATTTTGGTCATTAATTTCTTTAACAGATTTAATTATAAAGTGTTTACAAATCTTTGTTTGATTTATTTTTAGATATTTATTTACAGATGCTCCTCAGCTTATAATGGGGTTATATGGAAATAAAACTATCATATCTACAAAATATTGTAAGTAAAAAATGCTGTAGAGTATCGTTGTTTACCTCAGGAAGTACAGGTTCTACTAATACCTTTCACTTTTGCACCATAAAAAAGTGAAAACATTTAATTGAACCACTGTAAGTCAGCCACCTCTATATATTTATTACTTTAAAAATAGTATCACTTCTGAAATGTCAAACTTTTGTTTCTGGAAGAAATATATTTGATTATTTTGAAAATTGATCTTGGATTCATGATAATTATGAACTAACTAATTTAGTTAAATAATTTATAGAATATTTTAGAGGTTTCAGGTGTCATGTTAAATTTTTTAAAATGATGTTTTTTTAAAATTTATTTCCAGTCCTTATGCTTTTTATACCCCTCTTTCTCACTCTCTTTCTCTCCCTCCCTTTCTTGTCTCATTGCAATATTTATGCTTTCCATCACAATGTTAAATTAAAAACAATGAGTGTCCTTATCTTCTCATCATCTTTCCCCTTTAGGAGGGAAATTTTTCACCATATTTTTATTTTTCAATGGCACATTATAATTATACATAATAATGGGAATTGTTATGCCATATTTGTATCAGGTTTTTTTAAGTTTTTGTTGTTGTTGGTTTTTACAATGAACTTGTTTATTTAAATGTATAAAATGTGTATTTATGCCCCCATTTTATTTTTTTATTTTTTTCCTTCTCTCTTACCTCTTGGTCAGTGTTTTTAAGTATTTATTAAAGTGATTAATCTTTTCATAATTTTAATTATTTATTTTGATATTTCTTCTTTTTTACATTAATCACTTAATTTATTTCCATGCTTACCTTTATTATTCCTTTCTTCTTTCCATAGATTTACTTCTGGAGACAAAAACATAAAGTGTTGATTTCCAATTTTATCCTCTCATGTAAGCATTTAAGTCTGATTTTTTTTCTTAAATATTGCTTAATTACACTTCATAAATTTTGATTTGTCATGTTTTATTATAATTCAGTTAAGCAATTTTCTAATTTTTGTACTGATATCTTTTTTGACCCTCAAGCTGTTTATAATTTTACTATTCAATTTTCAAAAAGTAGACTGTTTCCTAGTTATAATGTTTTCATTCATTTACATTTTAGTCCCATAGTTAGAGAACATATTTTGCATTATTTCAAAGTTTTAAATTTTGTTGGGGCATTGTAATAGTTCATCACATGTTCAATTTTGAGTAACCTCACATGTACACTTGGAAAACAGGGAAATTCTATTGTCATTTGGTGCAGTTTTCTATATACATCAATGAGTTCAAGTGAGTCAATTGTTACGTTCAAAATATTTTGGTCTTTATTTATTTTTGAGTTAATTTCTATCAACTACAGAGTAATACCCCAGATAATTAGAGTAAAAATTCCTCCAGGTGAGTTGCAGGAAAATGAATACTGCTTTTTAGTATTGCCTCTGATGATTCTAATTTTCTGCCAGCTTTAAGAAGCTTTAGTTGAGAAACCAATGACTTGATCATTGATATAATCCTTAAATGGATGATGGCAGTCCATTTAATGCACAAATTTATACTAAACATATATCTTAGGATGTTTCAGAGTGTAACTCAATAATGCATTTTTATAAATGCAATCAAACAATGGAATTATTTGTCATTAAAAATATTTTCTTTCTTACATTAAAGCATTTCATAAAGTATTTAGTTAAAATTGTAAGAGAGAAAGATACATCCAAAAGATCTGTCTTTTAGATCTCAAAATTTTGAAAAAACTAATTGCAATATTCTTCATTGCTAGTTATCTAGTAAATCACAAAGTATTTTCTTATTATAAAAGTTATTTTCCTCATTAAATATCCTCAGGTTATATTAGGGAATAGCAACTCTTCAAAAAAATAAAAGAGAAAAAAATATTGAGTGAAAAATGTAATCTACAGAGCAACCGGTACTCTAAGAGTAAAGTTTGATCCTCAGGTTTTATTTGACCTATTTTTTTAAAATTGGGCAATATTGTTCAATTGAAATATTATGTAAAATGTGACAAGACCAATGACATAAATTGATCAGAACCCTGAATCAATCCATGTTAAAGCAAGCATCTGCCTCCTCTTTGACAAATGTAGATAGGTATCGGTAAGCTTTGTGGTAAATTCTATAATCTTACACATCCTAATTATCATCATTCATCCCACACTTTGTCATGTAGCATTTGCCTTGTGTACCAATTGGGTGGAAGATTGTAGGAGCACTCCCCATACCTTCAATCCTTCCCTTCCCTCTTTTCCCATTCTATGGTGATGAAACGCATGCCCAGCAGAGCGTGCCTCATTGGTTGTAACCTCAGGGCTGTGATTGCTCCAAGGACCCTATATAAGCCTCTGTACTTCCTGGATTAAACGGGTTCTGCATCTTGCTCTGGCAGAACAGTCTTACTTACCCTTGGAGTCTGGGTGGAGTGACTCCCAGACTGTCACCCCTAACCTCATTCTGTGAGACCCCACTTGTCTTTCCTGAAGACCCCTTTTTGTCTCTCGGGACCCCGAAGCCTCGTCCTGTGAGAACTCACTTCGTCTTCCCCAAAGACCCCTTTTCGTCTCTCAGGACCCCAACTCATGGAGGAGACCCACGAGGCACGACTTCAAACAATATCTGGCACCCAATGTGCTCTGGGGCTTTCTCTACCCCGTCAATAAGTGATTTTGTGGCAGTTCCCCTGTCTGTCTTGCTGGGGAAGGTAACACCAGCCTTTTTGTGATTGTCTCATGTGTCTGTGTGTCTTTGTGTGATAAAGTTATGTCAGGGAACCCTAATTCTAACATTTTCATGTTTTTCTCTCCTCTAAGGCCCAAACTCCCATTCTCCTTCCTCTTCTTAAAATCCTCTTAGTCTTTTTTTTTCTGTCCCCTTTGCTTTCGGCTTCTTTACACTAGTGTTTGCTCCTACTTTCGGGAGGCTTCCCTCATAAATTGGCTGCCCCCCACCCGCATGGGCTGGTCCCGCCTCTCCCCGCTCTATACTTTTTCCCCGGATGCCCCCGGCTACCACTGCATGGGCCCTTTGTGTTTCAGATTGGTGCTGCACTATGGCACGCACTCCGCTGGTGCCAGCCTTCGTCACAAACGGCGGTCCCACCAGCCACATGGCAGCTCTGCTTGCTGGCCTTGGCAGCCCCACCAGCGCACCCGCTCAGGTCACAAGCAGCAATAGTGCCCAGGGTGCTCCACGTGGGGCAGTGGGGCCCGGCCTTGGTCGCAAGCCCTGTGGCAGCCCCGCCCATGCCTGCCCTGTCAGGGCAGGGGCCCCACCTTGGATTAAGCATGCTCTTGGTCTTAAGCTGGAGTAAACTGTTGCACTGCCTGATCATGCTACCCTAAAACCTCATGCTGCCTTAAACTGCCCCGTGGTGATTCTTTTTTGCATCTGGCAAAGAAAGGGGAGATTGCCAAGCCTGCTGCACCCACACCTCCTCTGGCCAAGGCCACACACCCGCTGCCTCTGGCAAACTGCCCAACGCTGCAGGCGGCCCGGAGTCACTGCTGCCAGCCCATCCTTGGCACTCGCTCTGCAAACATAGAGTGCAGCCGGACACGCTCTTGCAGAGAGCCCATACATCAATACTATTTACCTTCACTTTACTGTCTCCCGTCCCCACTCCTTCAACATGGGAGGTCTACTGTCCTCGGTTCTCTCCTCCTTCATGGAGGATGAAGACGACCTCATTGAGGCTATTCCCAAAGCACGCCCCCCAAACCAATCACATAGCCCTGATAGTTCACCCTCAACTTCCTGTGAACACCCTCTTCCTGGAGATTCCCCTCCCTCTGACCCCCCTGGTATTTACTCCACCCTATCTTCAGGTCCCTCTGCGGTTGCTCCACCTCCTACCTACTTTGCTTCCTCTGCCTGTGACTCATCCACTCGTCTCTCTCTTTCCAACCCTTTTCACTGGACTCTATCTACCGCCCATGCTTATAGGTTAATCTCCAGGCCAACGGTAATGTCCGCCTCTGGATTCCCACTCCAGTCTCTGAGCTTACTTAGCTACTTAAGGCCTGTACAGTCACCGGCCCTTCCTCTTCCTTTTTTCTACAACTTTTGGAGTCCTGGTCCTCCTCTCTCCAAACTCCCTTTGATTGGTTTTCCTTTCTCAAGGCAGTCCTCTCCACTTCCCAATACCTTCAGTGGAAGGCTTCTTACCTCGAACTTGTAGAAGAATGGGCTCGTCACAATATAACACAAGGTCTTAATTTTTCCATGGGTTCACAGTAGCCAACACTCATCATTTTGGCTACATTATAATGGGATCTAATATAATAAATGATCAATTTGTCCAAAGGCATTCTGATTCTGTCCAAGTAGCTGAATTGACTGCACTTATCCTGGTGCTGGAAAGATATAAGACTATTTCCCTTAACATAGTCTCTGATAACATATATTCCATCAAGGTCTGCTCTTCCATTGCTTATTCCACATTTAGGCCCAGAGACTGTACAAACTTCTAAGTCAGCCTAAAGTCATGATGTCCACTCTAGAACAAGTTAGAGCCTTACACCAGTGGTTTCACTCTCAGCAGATAGCCTTCATCATCTTTTGAATTCCAATCCAACAATGCAAACATCTGATTCATGCATGCTCCTCTTGTGGCCCATTGTTACCACTGGGCCCACTCCAACTGCAGAGAGTCAACCCCTGTGGGCTAACGCCCAACTCCCTCTGTCAGATGGATATTGCTCATGTCCCTAACTTTGGGAGATGTAAATTTGTACATGTGATAATTGACACATACTCCTCCCTTGTATACGCTACAGCCCTTAGAGGGGGAAAAAGCAACCCATGTAATTAAGGTTCTAAAACAAGCAATACTATTCATGGGTGTCCCATGGTCAATCAAAACAGACAATGACCCAGCCTATATCTCCCTCAGATTGAAGGAATTTTTGACTTCCTGGGGAATTTCTCATACTAAAGGGATTCCCTATAACCCTCAGGGACAAGCAGTCTTTGAGAGAACCAATCACACCTTAAAGGAGATGCTTCAAAAACTTGATTCTACAGAAAGGGACCCTTCTTTGAGATTGTTGGAAAGGCCCAGACCCTCTGCTCACACAAGGGCGAGGCTATGCTTGTGTCTTGCCCCCCACAGAGTCTAAGCCCCTTTGGATCCCAGCCAGGAATATTCATCCAAGCCTCCCTGGAGAAGACAACCTGCCCCACCTAAAGTAAGAAGTCCCTTCTGTGAGTTCCTAAACCAAAACTAATATTGTCTTTTGACCCTTCTATTCTTCAAAAGGTGTGCAACAAATCTTCAAGATCCATCCAATTGGGTTATCATTGGGCTCAGAGTTCTAAGCCTTCTTCTGGTTCTTTTCTTTGTCAAACTAAACAA
>PVHX01024290.1:0-24240 GCA_004024805.1 Geosciurus inauris
AAAAAAAAAAAAAAAAAAGAAAAGAAAAGAAAGAAAGAAAGAAAGAGAAATTTATACAGAATATACTGTTAACTCTATGTAAGGTTAATTATTAGTTTTAAATTTATACTTGCTTTCATTCATTTTCTGTTTCCTGGTGGTATGCATTCACATATTATGCCAATGATATCACTTTAATTAAATAATTTGAACTCACTTCTACCTTTATTTTGATGATTCCATAGAACTGTCCTCAGACATGACTCTGAAGTCCATAGTCAATCCTCAATGTGATACATGTTCCAATTACCTCTCCCAAAGCTTGGTGTATTATTACAGTAACTTGCTCAATTCACAGTGCCATTTTTTAAAACAATCCACTGTCCTCCATTTCCAATTTCTTAGTGTAATTATTTTTTCTTGCTGCAAGTAGTTTGATTCTCAGCTACTCTCCTTGCTCCAATTCCTTACCTAGCAACAATAGTCTCCACATTGCCACCAATGACTTTCTCTGTAAGGGGTTGATTATGTCTCTTAGATGATAGAAGTTTATTTTTTCCCACTTTCCATGCTATAATGTAATTTTATCCATTGCAGAACTTAAGACCATTTATAATGTGGTCCTCTCAAAACTTCCTAAACTCATAGCAGTCACGACCTTCCTCCATGATAGGTTCCAACTATACCATGCAGCTATACTCCTTGTATATCTCATCAATACCATACTCCACATGTATGTATACAATATACATCTTTTAATTTTCACTTTTTTATTGTATATTTTTATTAATTATTTTTCCAAAAACCAGTAAAAATATCATTTTTTATGGAAACTTTTTCTATATTAATTCTATTTAATCCTTCTCTTCCTTTTAGAACTCTCAGTTTCTTCATGTAAAATCTGGTTGTGATGTTCCTCTGAAGTTGCAAGTATACTAGAAAGACATCATGTATTAAAAATTACTTACAACTTTAGTCAATCCCACTCCTCTGTTTTCCAGTTATGTGATTTTGGAAAAGGCCTTTAACAACTTAGAAAATTGATGTTTTTATTTCGCATATAAGGAGATTTATTTTTTTAGATAGAAATACCAAGCCACCATGAAACATAAATTGTTTTTTTATGATTAAAAGACTTTCTGTCATGTCAAAATCCATAGTAATTTAATTATTATAAAAGATATGAAGATTATTTAATATGTATGAAGTAGAAAAATTAACATTTTTTGGCTGAGTGTAATTTTACAGAATATGTCATTAACTCCATAATTCAAATCAGAAATTGAAGGTATTGTAAGTTAAGCTATTTATTAAGCCTTTAAGAGCAGATAATAAAATACAATGTATTTCTTGGAGATGTGTATAAGAACTATGTATGGGCACACTAAGAATGTAAACATGGAAATTCACACATTCTTGCTAGCTTTTCTTTTGGTAACTACATTCCCAACTGTAATACTTCAAAGATTAAATACCTCATGGAAAACCAAACTAAGAAGGATCATCTATTTTCTTGGGGAGTGTATGTATCTATATTATCCAATGTTCTGCCTCAACCTCCTAGTATAAAAGAAAAGGTATGGCTCTTAGTGACTCTGATTTTATATGGATTCATGCTGTAGAATGTTCATAAAGCCAACGACAGACACAAAGCAGTGATTGAAGCACAGGGTGCATTTATTGCTTTATGAGAACAGACTGTAGGTAGAAGTAGTCAAACCCAGTCTATTCATCAGGGCATGTGATAAAATGTTCTTTCTGTAATATACTATTGAGTCTGACAATATTCTACCAAAAACAGTTTCAGAGAATTTAATAGAATTGTGAACTTCTTTATTTAGGAATATGTGAACATAAAACCGTAAATCCATACACAAGGCCACTGAATTCCCTATATTAAATGTCACTAGTAGATGTTTTTTTATCATATGTTATTGAAATCTGTGTATCATTATGGTTAGAAACCTAGGAGGAAAACTGAGGACTTAACAGTCACATAAACCCCCTGGATCTATATTTATTCCCTTTCTAGCACAATGAAATCATCATCCTTAGCTATAGTTATTAGCTTAAATAGCAGAATGTACATGATATGTTTTACATGGACAGAATTCAAACTGCATTTTTTTAGGAAATGAGGTTTTGGCATTTTCTGTAACAGGAGAGACAGTCTTCCTCCAGTAATAAAGCATCATCCCAGAAGGTCCTCTAAACAAAATTCATCAAAGAAAACTGTGAGTGGACATCTCAAAGAAATGTGTAAAAAACAGCCTGTGAGTTTCTTCTGTTCTTTACCCATTAGTAACTCTAATAGATCCATTAGATTGATAATTGCTGCTTTGAAAACTACAGTATAATTACCACAGGTAATTATAGCTTTAGAGCAAAGATTAGAGATGGGTGGCAGTTGGGAAGGGAGGACATCACAATGAGTTTAGGGAACTGAAAATATGTGGCCAAGTCTTGCATAAAAAGTAACTAGCATAGCTGCCAAAGTGAGCAAAAACTGGGGCATGTGGGCAGGAGTTAAAGAGATCACAGTGGACAGATAGCTAGGATTAATATTTGCTTAATTTAATTTTTGACCGGAAATACTGAATGAAATTTGTTTTAAATTTTGATTTACAGGCCCACTGTCAATATCTACCTTTTATTTTTTAACTCAAAATAATGCTCACTTATGGATTTTGAATCCATTGAACTAATTTATGTATAACTCTACCTACTATACACACTTTGAAGTCTATCCATTGAAATAAAATAAAGTTGGCTGCACATTAAATATAGATAATATAGGAGAAGGTTTTACAACTAGTATATTTCATGAAACAGTAGGTCTGCTGGGCAAAACAATAAAAAACTTTGTGAAGATGAATATATAAGGCAAAAATAAGACAATGAAAAAAATTACTAAAGACTGATAATAAATTTGCTTCTTATATCTTAAGGTCTCAAAATTACAATGAATTCCTATTAACTTAGGGGGAAATATTCTTGTGTAATACAAACTTAAGTTGTTATACATTTTGTAAAGCCAAATGACCAGATGGAAGTAAAACACGACCGGAAGAGGCTTTATTCTAGGAAGAATGCTCCTGGGCAAACCCCCCCAGGGTTGAGTGGGGAGAAAATGGCATTGGAGCCTCATGCCATACAGAATTTAAAGGGTCTCCTCCCATCCGGAAAAGGAAGGCTTGAGGCAGGAAGGGAAGGGAAGGGCCTGGGACAGGAAGAGGTGTTGGTCTAGAGTCCAATGTCCTCTGAGATTGGTTAGGTGAGGCTGGTGAGGTCAGAGTCCTTCCAGGATGAGCCGGGAGTCATAGCGGCTTTCATGTCAGAGGTTACTGGGGGCTGCCATGTTGGTGTGTTGGGTGCGTGGGACTGACGGTGGCTGTGTGGGCATGCCCTGTGCAGGCTGGCTGCTCCCGGCGGTGGGGTGGACAAGGCAGGAAGGGGAGAGAGAGAGAGAGCAAGCAACTTTCAGAAAGTGCCCCAGGGGCTGGGCGCCCTAGCAGGGCTACGAGAGGCCAGGCCCGCTGAGGGTGCGGCGGGAGCGAGATGGCTGATGGGCGGGGTGGCTGTTTTCCACGTCTGTCTCTGACCTAACACATATCACTAAATTAATTATATTTTTTTAAAACATGCATAATTTTCCAGCAAGGCTTTTTTGGATTATGATTGAATTATTATCCCCACCAAGTTCTTTACTAAAGAACTGAACTACCAGTCTCATTTTGTGAATGAGTCTCAACATGAAGAATTTAGAGCCTGTTGCTGGTTGACCTAAAGAATATTGGTTTACTTCAATTATTGTTATAACTATATAGACTTTATAATTACATTTTGTCTTCACAATTCTACCTCTTGCTATAATAATTACTGCAATTGCACCATATATATGGAGAAATTAAATTTTTATATCAAATATTTTATTCCTTGTACAAAATTGTATGTTATGACACAAGTGGGATCATCTTCCTTTTATTAAATCTCTGTTAATTTTTATAGACACATTTTCCCCTATTACATAAGTTTAAAATTCATGGCAGAGTTTATGATATGGATATATAAAGAAATTCTTTTTTTAACTGTTTTTATTTCTTTGGAATTTCAAGAACACAAAATACTTTTTGTTCAACTTTTTTTTTAATGTGAAAAAATTAAGACATTCTTTTAATCTACCTGCATATCTTAATTGGCAGAGTCGTATTTACTTCATATGCTGAAAATGTACTTTTTACTCTTGATTGCATGTTAATAGAACTCTGCCAATTGACATAGGAAAAACTTGTTCTCTGAGGTAATGAAATAATAATTTCAAACTTATATGTTCTTTTTTCATATAAAGAAAAGTGGAAGTTGGTTATCAGATTTCAGTAATATCAGATGTAAGGAATTTTATAATTCTTTATGATTTGTATCTTGAAAGTAATGTGAATTGCCCAATTTTCTATTTTGACTAAAAATAAATTGTGTATTTAATTAATGGATAATTTATAAAGGACAATAAGCTTATGAAGAGTTATTTTTTATTTATAAAGTTTAAAGAATTAAATACAGATGTATTTATTTATTTATTTATTTATTTATTTATTTATTTATTTATTTATGTGTAGCAGTGGGGATTGAATCCAGGAACACCTTACCTCTGAGCTACATTC
Source organism: Geosciurus inauris (assembly GCA_004024805.1). NCBI lineage: Eukaryota > Metazoa > Chordata > Mammalia > Rodentia > Sciuridae > Geosciurus > Geosciurus inauris. Next base: position 4,641 of record PVHX01024290.1, read on the forward strand.
TCAGCCTTATTTTATTTTTTATTCTAAGACTAGATTTTGCTAAATTTACCAAGTTGGGCTTGAATTTGCAATCTTAGTCTCAGCCTCCTGAATAGCTGGGATTAGAGGTATGTGTCACTGCACCTGGCAAAAATTAGGTACATTTTTAAAAGATATGCTTAAATGAATTTGTTGAAGACAAAGTAATTTGGATATTTAAAAATATTTTTGCCACTTTAAAAAAAAATGAAATCTTCCATTATGCACCTACACTAATTTATTTTTTATTAAAAATTAATCATTATCCCCAGTTGTCTAGGATTCAGGTCCACAGAAATTGTAATAAACTTTTACTTACATATATAGTCACACGCACAAATCAGAATACAAAATAGAGTCTTATTCCATAATAGCAAATGAACTCTCTCTTTATTGACTGATAATACTTTCAACTTCAGTCATAATTAATTTCTAACATAACTCAAGAAATATGAAAATATACCAATGAAATTTTTTAAAAATCACATGAATATAATTGAGGTCAAGTATGCTGACCAAGTAGCAAAAAGCAAATAAACACAGATATTAATCAAAGCATGATTATAGTTTCCAAGTTACATTAAAGAAAGGAAAATTGAAATTCCACGTACACAAATAGAGTAAGTGAGAAAATATTCAAGTGCTCTTGGGGACCTAGTTACTTCCTTAATTATCTAAAGTATGATAAAAAGTTCCTTAAAAGAGCATAAATAATTTAAAAAATCAAAGCAAAATAATTTTTAAAAAAACTCCAGGGACCTTCTGTTACCTAGAGCTTACTAATTTTACAGAGAAACATTGAAAAGAACCAGATGTTTCAATACAGTTGCATAATCCTACCATGACCTCATTAGATTTCAAATGGATCAGGATCTTAGCAGCCAAGGTCTGCTAAGATAACAGAGCAGGTCTGTTAAATCACCAGATTTTCAGAAAATTTGCCCTGGTTCTTTTAGACACTGTGCCTCTCCTCTGCCAATGATTAAACCACTAAATTTCATGTTGTATAATTTGGTTTTATATTTCCTGCAACAAAATTTTGTCTATATAATATTATGTTACTGATGGAGGTTGGACATTCAAATATCTATTCCAAAAGCCATTTTAGAAGATAAGTATACCCCAGATGCAACATAGTTAAGGCTATGTCCAAAACTCTCCAACAATAATATCATATGTTACCCAATCTACAAATACTTAATTTTCAGTATATTGGCCACATATTCTTCAAAGAAAAGTACTTGTGATGCTTATTTATAATGATTGAAAATGTAGTCAATGTAGTTAGGATAACAATAGAAAGCTAATTTAGGCTACCATTATATGTCAGGATAAAGGCAACATTAGATGGGGATCTAAACTCTTGTCTGGGGTGTCATTTGAAGCTGCCACTTGAGAGCAGGTGCCTATAAATAAGACACAATATAGAAATGACTTTGAATCAAGTTCCTGAGGGGCTAATATTACAGCTATTTGACTTTGGCTATGATTTTATTTTGGAAGTTGTCTGAAAAATAGATTGGTATCTGTCCCTTGTAATGAAAGAGAAATGAAGACAGTATATTCACTTTAAATTTGGAGAGGAAATTGAAGTGAAACCAACAATATGACAGACACTAAAAGGACAAAGAGAGACAGAGACAGAAACACAAAGAGAACAAAGGGAGTGAATAATAACTCTCATTTACCAAATTTTGATTTATCTGCTAAACTGCAGAACTAGGCTATGCATTTTAAATACTAACTCTATGAATCCTCAGAAAAAGACTATGAGGTAGACAATATTATGATCATCATCATTTGTACTGTTAATAAGACAAAACCAAGGCACAAGTAATTTAATAGTTACCCAAGATCACTGTGCTAATGAGTGACAGAACCAGGAAATAACAAGAAGACATTGGATTCCAAGTCCTGTGCCTTTATCAGCCAAGCTATATCATATGTGTTTAATGACATCTATCCAGAATATTCCTTTTTATTTTCCCCAAAGCAAATATAAAAATAAGAAAACTAAAACATTTTCTGTACTCATTCTCTTTTGTCTTATTTTTCACAATATATTTAGGGTTTCCCTTTAAAATTTTGTCTTAAATACAATTCTTTAAACTTTAAATTATTTTTATTTTATGTACAGCTAACATATAATACAAATTACACAGTGTTTATAATTATAGACACAGGTAAATTTAGACTGTAATAAAGAAATATAATTTTAATTAATTTTTTCTCAATAAAATGCTATGATAATAATGACATAGAAGAGACAGAGCAAATAATGTTATTGAGTGATTGGGTTCAATATGGCTCAAGAATAAATCTCACATATCTTTTATTCGTGAAAGTGTCTGAAACAGAGATTAAATTTACAAGTGACACTGATCTGTCACTCAAAGTCTTAGTTGTAATAGTACAATGATCTGGTTATTCAATAAAATATTCATCTGTAGTTTCAAAAGGCTAAATTTAATTAATTCATAAAGCAAATATTACCTGAATATTTTCAAGGTGAAAATTACATCCTAACTCTAGAAAATAAAAAAAAGGAAAAAGAAGAAAGATAAGCATTCAAAGAAATTTGCAGTTTTCAGGAGGAAATTAATAATATTTAGTTAATGAATAAATGGACACAAGAAACTTAGAATGGTTCAGTATTTCCTCTGAAGACAACATGTTAAATACATGGAAGGTATAGATTCCATAGTCAATATTTTACAGGTTTAATATGTTTAATCCCCATTTCCATAGAAATTTCAGATTGCATAGATTTCAAACCAAACTTTGGAAAATGTAAAAGAGTTCAAAGAAAAATGAAGGACTCTTGTGTGTATTAATTCAGTTTCATCTTTTATAAGAATTGCATGTCTTCATCATAATTTTGTGGTAAAATTTACAGGTGTGTTATCTCAGGAAACAAACTCTAAAAGTTAGTATAAAGCACATAATTATTGGGAATCTGAAACAGGAGGATAAAGAATTCAAACCCAGCCTCAGCAACCAAGCAAGGCCCTAAGGAGCTCAGTGAGACTCTGTCTCTAATAAAATATGAAAAGGATTGAGGATGTGGCTCAGTGGTTAAGCATCTCCTGTGTTCAATTCCTGGTACCAAAAAAAAAAAAAAAGCACAATATTATTGAACATTCTCAGGACTAAAAGTCTATGGTTAATTTTAAAAAGAACCAGTGATAATATACCTATTTTTACTGAGAAACATTCTTTTGAAACATGAACTATTGTGGGGAGCTAGCTCCATGCTACGCCCTTAAGATGGCGACTAGCCATTGTGAAAATTGTGTAAATGGGAAGGGCACGGAGGAAGGAGGGACTATGTGATTGGTTTACTGTTGGTTCCGCGAACATGATCAGCTGGTGTACAGAATTCAGGGAGCTTGTGTGCCTTCTCACATGGACAGCTGCTGGCTACGTGCATTGTCTTTGATTGGCCGAGCGGCCCTATAAATTGAATGCTTGATCCGCAATTAAACGAGTACTTGCTTTGACTTGTCTCCCTGGTGCGTCTGATTGTCCTGCGCGGAGGGCTGGCAACAGGCGGCCAGTAGGCACCAACTCTTCCTGACTTCCACTGCTAGGTAAATGTGAAGGTGCCTCTTCGGCCTGGTGGTTCCAGACTGACTGTGACCCCCGCAAACTATTAGTTCTTACACTTGTCTATACACTAATTCTATAATCAGCTTGAATAATTTTCTAATCAAGTCATTTGATTATCACTAAATTGATAAAAAATTAGCATTAAAGATTTAATATCTCTTACCTCACAGTTGCTGGGAAGAACAACTCTGGAGAAACTTTCAGGTCTCTGTCTACATGGCCATGGGTTATTCTTACCTTGAAAGAACCAGTCTAATGAGAAGAGGTTGACCCAACGTGTGGAATTTAGGGACTTAAACTTTAATGTCACACATATCTAATTTCACTCTAAAATTAAAAATAAAGCTCATCTAAGATTTCAACTTAAAGGAATTTTTTTAAAAATTATATAGCTTTTTTAAAAAAGGTTCTATAAATTTGAATAGAGTGATATGATTATGATTATACAAGTTTCTTAAAAACTGGCAATATTTTGCTGAAAATAATTTAAAATGATGTTAAAATTCTAAAATCCTAAATTTCAAAAAGTTGTCGTACCTATGATATTAAGTGTCCTGAGCTCTGAGGGGGCATGCATTGCCTACAGTCTGGTCTACACTTAGCAGAATTTTCTGGTGGAAAAAACAGAAAAATATCTATCAGCAGGTAGAAATCATCATCATCCTCACTTGACAAAGTGGCGGGGTCATTTAAGAGCATGCTACTGCTTTCCACAAAATATTCTCTATAAGCATCCGATTTCCCTTCATTTCTCAGAGTGAAAATGAGCTATTATTAGAAACATCTCAACAATTACTTCAGAAGAAAAACCCTTAGAAGCAGAGAAGGGTCATTAACATTATCCTTGTCATTAGAAACTCAAAATGAATATTTTAATAAACTTTGTTTCATCTTCAGAATCATCATTAATGATGGGTATATATGCCTCTTTTTTGAGCATAAATATAGAAATTGCACTAGTGCTGCAATAATGATAATCATCTTTACTTTTTCCATGACTCAGCAAATCGTCTTAGTTTTATTGCTAGCACATACCTGTTAAGCTTACAGTAATCTTTTTTTTTACAATGAGTGTTCCTATGGGGTAATTACTGCATAATGCTTCCTTATTATAATGTTGATTCTAATCTCACAGTAACCTTAGAAATTCAGCCTCATGATAATAAAGGATTTCATATCACTCTTTGGTTGTTAAATTTCAGTAAATGCCATTGTCTCCTTTCAGCTATATACACTTAACTTAAAATGTTGATATAAAATTTCTCTGAAGGAATTTGAGGAAAAAGAATCTTTTGACAAATCCATGTATCCAAAATTCAAGACAACTGACTATGCTATATTACTATTGCATTTGCATTGCCAGAAATCTGTGATGTATTCCCTCAATGGGAATGCTATGTAATTTTATTTAATAGTATATTGAGTTTCTTCTATTTAAAAGTCTTCAAATCACATACTTCTATGTTTTTAAAGGCACTAAGAGAAGAAATGCCTCACATAGTTTCTGGAAATAGGCAACATAACCATAAGATGTCTTCTCTATTTTCTGAGGATTTTGAAACTAGTTTAATATATTTTAAGTCACCAATAACCTGGGGATATTTCATATATTAGCCAATTCCATTTCCTCTTTCTTTTTACTCATATAGGGTCCAGAAGTCATGGAAAAAAAATTAAATTGAAATTAGTCTCTATTAGTTTTGATATATTAGATAATATACTAGACAATATATTATTTAAAAATAATATTTTGGTGACATAAAGTAAGACTGTTTCATTAAGCAGTATTTTAAGAATATCTTTCCAATTCTTTTTTCTTTTTTTGGTACCGGAAATTGAACTCGGGCACTTGACCGCTGAGCCACATCCACAGACCTATTTTGTGTTTTACGTAGAGACAGGGTCTCACTGAGTTGCTTAGCACCTTGCCGTTGCTGAGGCTGGCTTTGAACTCGAGATTCTCCTGTCTCAGCCTCCCTAAATGCTTACAGGCTTGCGCCACTATGCCCAGCTTCTTTCCAATTCTTTTGCGTCTCTACAGTTATATCTCTTTTAATTGCCATAATAAAACCTTTTACCTCATCCCTCACACATAACATTTTAAGGGTTTGTACATGACATTACCTTTTTCATTTATTTATTTTCATATTAGCTTTCTTTTTTGAAATTCTTTTTTAGTTGTAGATGGATACAATATCTTTATTTTTATGTGGTGCTGAGGATCAAACCAAGTTCTTCACACATGGAAGGCGAGCACCCTACCACATTGAGCCACTACCCCAGCCCCTCATATTACCTTTCTTAAGAAAAGTTTTAGAATAGTTTAAAATAAATGACAGCCATAATTAGACTATTAAAACATAATTAGAAATAAAAAGAATAGCAAAGTATGAATGAGAATCAAAATCCTTACCATATTTAATATTTAATTTGACTCAACTTTCTAGTAATAAGACAAAAAAGATTGGAGGATAAAAGTTAAATCACAAAGATATTGTGAAATTGAGATATATAATAGCTCTTACTAAGAATTAAATAATTTCCTAATGTTGTATTCAAAATATTTCATTATAAGACATAAAATAATATAGTAGCAAATATCTTCATTGGCACCTTTTGTTTCTGTTTTTAAAATAAATGTAAAAAGATGTTGCATCTGATTCTTAGTTAGAAGTAACTTTTGACAAATTTGTGTCACAAAGTTCTATTAAGGAAAGTTTTTTCATATATTTTTGATTCTTCACCAAGGCTGGTTGTATTATTCAGTGTTCTCCAGAGGAACAGAATCAACAGGAAGTAGGATTATAAAAAATATATTTATTTTATTGGCTTACAACCATAACCTGGATAGTCCACAATGGCCATCTGCAGGTTGGAGAGCTGGAGGAATAAGTCAAAAAGCTGAAGCCTCAGAACAAGAGGGTTCAATGGTGCTACACCAGCCTGAGACCAAAGGCTTCTAGAAACTCCTTGGAGAATCACTCTTTGGAAGAATGAAGCAGCAAGAGTCAGATATCCTCAGGCAAGAAACAGCAATCAAGAACCCATTCAAGAAGAATTGAGTTTGCATCTTCTTCTGCTTCCTGTTCTTCCAACTTTTATTTCATCTAACCCACCATCCTATTGGACAGTGCTTTCCATGCTGGGGGAGAGTCTCTGCTTCAGTTCACTATCCCTCATGCCAGTCATTTCTAGGCATACCCTCATTGACACACAAGGAAGTCACTTAAGCTTTGGCATCTCTTAGTTTGTCAATTAAGTTGGCAATTCAAATTAACCATTGCACTGGTAGTATAACAATTCTTCAGCCGCTGTCAGAAATGTATGTTGAAATGATGAGAATTCGAAGGACACACACTTCAAACTAATCTGTGGAAAGTTTCCTGATAAAAGGTGTCTTGATTCATTAAAAAGTCCTTTTTGATCTTTTACTTTATTTGGATTTTGAGCATGCTATAAATCATCCACCAGCACAATCTGATGTAAAAAGGACAGCCCAATCTCTTCCTACTCAAAGAACAGAATTTACAACTTGAAAACAGATGAAAATACACATTAAGAATATTGTTACAATACAAATATGTCATAGCACAAAATTACCCCTTAGGAGAGGCCTTTCAGTACTATATACCATGAAATTATCTTGAAATTTAAAAAGTTACTTTTTGAACTATTGGTTAGCTCCTGGGCTACAGAGTAACTATGTAAACACTAAAACTGGTAGGTCATTGTGGAGACTGACATGGATGTACGAAATGCCCATGCAAAATGTGAGTACTCAAGAAACATTAAACTACTTGAATGTGCAATTGCATGAATCAGTTCAATTGCATTTTAAAATTCCTTTCAATGTATCTGGGTAATTTTGTCACTTAATATACGATAGATTGTGGCAATATTGTTACCTCAGAATAAAAAAGGCTGACACCGGCAATGCCAAAAACTGATGAGGATTTGGAGCAACAGGAGCTTTCATTCATTTTTGGGGGATGAGGAGGGCAAAAGAACACAGTCACACAGAAAGAACATTTGCTGCTTCTTTTAGTCAGCTTTTTCGCTGCTGTGACTGAAAGATCCAACCAGAACAATTTTAGAGGAGGAAAAGTATTTGAGGGCTCATGGTTTCAGAGGTCTTAGTCCAAGAAGGCCAGCTCCATTCCTCAGGGATCCAGGTAAGGCTGAGCATCATGGTGGGAGAGTATGACAGAGGGAAGCAGCTCACATCATAGTGATCGAGAAGCAGAGAAAGAGTCCACTCACCAAATACATATATATACCTAAAGCCATATCCCAATTTCTACCTCCTCCAGCGGCACCCTACCACTTCAGTTAATCTCTATCAAGGATTAAATCATCAATTGGGTTAGAACTCTTACAACCCAATCATTTCTCTGATGAACCTTCTTGCACTGTCTCACACATGAGCTTTTGGGGAACACCTCACATACAGACCATAACACAGCTTATTGCTAGTCTATGCATTATTATATAATGCAGGTATTTATTTTTTGGTATCTACCCAAAGGAGTTGAAAATATATGTCCTATCCAAAACCTGTGCATACGTGTTTAAATATGTTTTATTCACAACTGCAAAAACATGAAAGCAAGTAGATGTCCTTCGGTAGGTAAATGAATAAATATATTGTGGTACATACAGCCTTTCTGAATAAAGAATTATTCAATGTCAAAAAGAAGTGGGCTATCAAGTTAGAAAATATATGGAGAAAGCTTAAAGTCATATTATTAAGCAAATAAGTCTATCTGAAAAGGCTACATACTATGTTGTTCCAACTGTATGGCATTCTGAAAAATACTAAATTATGGAGATAGCAAAAGGACCAGTGTTTTCCAAGGCTTGGGAATAGGGATGGGTGAACAGACAGAATGCAAGAGACTTTTAAAGCAATAAAAACACTTTGTAAGCTAGAATAATGGTTCATATTAATTTGTTCAAATCATTAGAAAATACACTGGCAAGAATGACCACTATTAGAGGCCAGAGAGTTCAGGAGATTATGATGTGACATTGTAAGTTTATCCAATATTCCCCTGCTGTGGAGGATGTTGATAATGTGGGATTCTGTGTATGAGTATATGAAAGTGTTATGTATTAGTCAGCTTTGCATTACAACAATGAAATACCTGAAGCAACTAACTCATCAAAAATATAGGTTTATTTAGATGAGTTTGGGAAGTTCAAAATATGAAGACATATAACATAGATTCCACCAAGGTTTTTTCTTACCTGCAGTTACCGCATGAAACATGGCAAATGGTAAGAGCAGTAGCCACACTGGGACTAGCAAACAATTTAATCTGGAAACAAGAGAAAACTAAGTGGAGCCAAACAGGCTTTGATAACCACCCTCTAAAGAGAGCTACTTCCAAGGGACACACCCCTAATCACTAAGACCTCACACTGGGCTCTGCCTCCTGAAATGTCCACAGCATTTCCCAATATCACCACCCTGAAATTTAAGCCTTCACAATGGCCCCTTGGGGACAAAGATCATATTTAGCCTAAAGCAGGAACTATGGGAATTCTGTGTACAGTTATCTTGATTTTTCTGTAAATCTATAACTTCCTAAGAAAATCAACTCTTCAAAATATCATTAAAAGTAAAAGTAGGGGCTGGGATTATGGCGCAGCGGTAGCGTGCTCGCCTAGCACGCATAAGGCACTGGGTTCGATCCTCAGCACCACATAAAAATAAAATAAAGATATTCTGTCATCTACAACTAAAAAATAAACATTTAAAAAAAAAGTAAAAGTAAAAACCCAGAGATTAATACATCTATGTGTCAAAATGGATATCATTTTAGCTCTCTTTTGCACTGAGGCTATCTCTGTGTATACCTTTTTCTTTTATTTTCCTTTCACTTCCTACCTAAACCATGGCAATGCCAAGCTTACTATCCCCTGACCCTCCACCAAACCCCCCTGGTGTCTTCTTTCTTTGATCTGTTGTTTACCTATTTTTTCTACATTGAATGAACAAAATATGGATAAAAATAGTAAGCAATATTTTTAGATTCAATTTAATTATTAGATTTCCTTGAGAGTTTTTATATATCTTCGTGGTAGAGAGTTTTTGTTCTGTTTTACCCTTGAAACATTTGCCCTCATGGATTTGATGCCACTGGGAGAAGAGAATTATATTTGATATTCACTCAATTATAGTACCTGCAAAATTTCCAAACGCTTCAGTAGAAAAAAAAATTACAACATTGGAAAAAACCATTTTTGACTAAGGTGGTCATAATTTAACAGGCAGTCTCTGTTTCCATTCAGCACATTATGGAAAAATCATTAAATAATGCATTATGATTGTAGTGCAATGAACATTATGTGGTGATAATCAGAAAAAAAAGGTGGAATAACTCCTCCAAGTTTTGCAGATGTTCAAAGGGCAATGTAGTCATCATGTGAGAGTTTACCACTTCAAAGTCCAAGTTTATTCTTAAGAATTTGGTAATATGAAGTGACAACATTTGGAGAAACCTTTACTTTCTTCTCACAAGCAGTGGCCAAGTGGCAAGACATGGTAACAAAAGAATCAACAAATGCAAAACTATTAGAAACACATTTTTTTTAGTTATATAAATTGTGTGGATGTGTGTTTAAAGACTATTAGTAGAACATATTGATAACTTTACTAATAATTTACTTATAAATACAACTTTATCCCTGAAAACAATTGTATATGCAGGGCAACAAAAGCTATACACAGAAAAATCTATGCAGTATTCTATAGCTGCAAAGATACATAAATCTCTACAAAATGTGAAATATTTGCAGTTTAAATTATATATACTGTAGCTTCAAAATGTACTGTGATTCCCAGTAAACTTTTTTGAATTGATTAATCAAAACCCTTTTTAAAATAATTTTCTCATACATTTTTGCATGTAAAAGAGTACATGTTGTGCTTCTTATTAAAATACATAAAAAATCTAAGGCAAACCTGTATTTTAAATCAATCTGATTCCTAGAATCCTGGCTTTTTTGAAGATTTAGTATATTTTGGGCCTCATATATCAGATTAAGAAAAGTGAATTTGTGCAGCAACTTTGTGGTTATATTTAGACTAAATCTTCAAACACAACATTGTTGTTAGAGTCTTTCTAATTATAATGGACAACAAGGGAAAAATCTGTTCTGAGGGCCATGGAAAATCATTAATTAGCAATGACAGTTATGCTCAGGAAATAAATTTATTCCAGTTCCATAGACAGCTTTAATTGCATAAACTTTTTATTCACTCTCAAAGGATTTAAAGCAATTAAGTAAATCAGAGGGAAAGAAAAGATTCTATTGCAGTGATAACAATAAAATCATCAATGGCATTGATAAACATTCTTTATCTATATATGATCCACATATGCATTTCCAGGAATGAGTAGGGTGGTCCTAGACTCTTAAGTCTCCTTAAATATCTGTACTTACCTCTGTGGCTGACTGGTCATATGACCTTTAGAACTTCTTAAGGTGGCTCTAATAAGGTACACAGAACACAAATCTTATGGTCAATATGGCTACCTTTGTTTTTGAATGATGGCTCTTATTTCATCAGAGGCCCTAAGCTACATTTTAAGTTTCTAGTTTCAAAAACCAGATTTTGTGTGTGTGTGTGTGTGTGTGTGTGTGTGTGTGTGAGAGAGAGAGAGAGAGAGAGAGAGAGAGAGAAACATGATACAAATTATCAATTTTGGTTAAAAAAATTGCTTCTTTCCCTATCCAAAAATCTATATATTATGGAAACAAGACAATAGGTATCTTATATTTTGAAAGGCATATGTTTAGAACCAGCAGCTCCTTTGCATTGATTCTTTAGGCATAGTTTCTAAAAATTCTCTGGAAATGCTCAGATCTTAGTTTTTAACTGTCATATGTGTCAAAACTATCCATAGAAAGTCCAGAAGCTTAAATCCCTAGAACCTAAGGAAAAAATCTAAGTAATTTAAAGGCTGCCATCAAATAAACATATTTGAATATGGTGGTAGGAACTGCTTAGCTATTGTGGTTCTCTTAATTTTATGGATCACAATTTAAGAAAATCCATACAAGTATTTGCAAGCTCCAGTGCAGAGATTTACATAATGTTTTAATAGCCCATGTGAGAACTCCATAGCTCAAGTCTATGAGGTACATCTCACATAGAGAATCACCTAAGTGTCCTCCCCCAAGTTGTTCAATGTACTGTTCTTGATCCACACGGATCAAAACAACAAAATGAAACAAAACAAAACAAAACAAAATCCAACAACAAAAAAGCAACAAACACAAAGACCTGTACACCGCCTGAGGGAATAAAATATAAACAGAACACTGAAAAGCAGTCAAATCTTAAAGTTGGGCCAAGCAGGGTGAATTTAATTTTTAAAAAAGTGCAATTTTTCTCCACCAACCCAACATATACTGAGAGCTAAATATAGATTATTTTATCCGTCAGTGGGGAAGGAGCTCCTAACACTATCAAATCTTGTGTTATAAATTCATTCTTTATGTAGGACTTAGAATAATAGAGTCAAAAACTGTCTTTGGCTCCAATAAGTTCTCCAGTTGACAAAGACTGACGCCAGTAGTCAATAAATTAACCAATCTATTAACAAACTCTTGGAGTTTTATGTGACTGGCAGCTAGAATATGTGAGAAAGAGATAGGCCATACCTTGGTCTTTACATTTGTAGCAAGAGGGGGCAAAACTCAGATCAAGAATCAAATATGTTACTAGCATTCTGATAAAAGTCTAATCATATACAGTAAAAACACAGGAAAGAAGTAATTGATTTCACCTGGACTGGACATAAAGTGCAGTTACCAGCAATTTTTTTATATCTACTATGAAAGATTAAAAGTTTGTGAATTTTGAAGTGTAGTGCATTGATTTTGATATCACTCTTGAGTAGATTTCTTAGATCAGAGGCTGGCTCTGACCCTTGCTGGCTGTGCCCTTGGACAACTTAGTTAAGGGATTTATTGTTTACTTTCCTCTTTATATATAAAGATAATGATAGGATCTTTTTTCAAGATTACTATGGGGGTGTAATAAGGTGATAAAAATAAAAGTCTTGCAAAATTCCTCAGCCCATGCTAAGTTCAGTGTGTTAGAAAACTATTATAATCATTCAGATAAGTATATCATCAAATATTATTATTATTTTTATGAAAAAGAAAAAATCAAGAATAGAAGTTAAGTGGATTAGATAAAGGGGGATGAAAGGAAGGGAGGTGGACAGAAATAAGACAGTGGAATGAGTCTGACATAACTTTCCAATATACATATATGAATACACCACAGTGAATTTCCATATCATGTGCAACCACAAGACAGGGTTCCTAATGAGAATAAGATGTACTCCATGTTTGTATAAATATGTCAAAATATACTCTACTGTCATGTATAACTAAAAAGAAAAAGAAAGAAAGAAAGAAAAAGCAATCAGATCACTCTGAAACTTCAATAAATCTGCCCCTTGGACTTAATGTTTTAAAAATGTTACTTGACAAGTCTCTAAGGGTAGTCTACTTATATCTAAATATTCCAAAACGGATTTTATTGTTTACTTCCTAAAATATAGTTCATCAAAAAATAAAACATATACTCATTTTTAAATCAATAAAAAACCAGTAAGTTAAACCGTTGTAATCAATATTCTTTATCCTAGTGATTTTAAGTTTAAAGTCACAGAAGCTGTTAACTTATTTAGATATAATCATAATTTAAAAATGAAAAAAAACTAATTTTTATTTGAAATCTAAAAGCATTTTATTAATCTAAAAGCCTTAAGAAATTTTCTTTAATAAACAGCGTGTTGCCAGGCGCGGTGGCTCAAGCCTGTAATCCCAGCACTTAGGGAGGCTGAGACAGGAGAATCGCGAATTCAAAGCCAGCCTCAGCAATGGCGAGGTGCTAAACAACCCTGTCTCTACATAAAACACAAAATAGGGCTGGAGATGTGGCTCAGTGGTCGAGTACCCCTGAGTTCAATCCCCAGTACCAAATAAATAAATAAATAAATAAATAAATAAATAAATAAATAAATAAAAACAGCATGTTAACACATACTAACAAATTACCACTTTAGGTTTGGCCTGATTGAAGTTAGACTCACAGGTGCATTAAATCTTCAGATTGGTCCACTTACTTATAATAAGTACTATACTTCTCCAGTTGATGAGATGTCAGTCACTTTCCTGAGGGCTAGTGCCCTTTGGTTTTATTTACCTTTGTTAATTGCAATCAAGAGGAGAACTCATCTCCTATACTTTGAACTATCTCAAACCTCTGACTTGCTAGTACTCTAAGTCTACTAAAGGTATTGTTCTCCTATGATTTGTATCAATCACTGCAAAAAAACTTAGTTGCCATCTATGTCTGGTGTGGACAGTGGGAACAAGGTTCTCTTAGGTGGAATGGGATGGCTGAGCAATAAAAGCTAAGAGAAATAAAATGGTAAAATAACCAGAGAACAAAGAAAATAGTTTTAAAAAATGGGGGCAGGACAGGACTGCAACCAGACAGGTCTGGCTTCCATCATCTAACTTCTAACTTCTAGCTTCTGGCATCTGACAAAATGGACCCCGTGTGCTTTATTTATATAGGGGAACTTCAAAGGCCTTCCACTGAACATTCTTTACCAAAGGAAAAAGGTGGGGACAGGTAGGCTGACTCAATTCCTAATGGGATACTCCCATTTCCAATACTGCAATGAGGACTTCCTTAGCAGAGCAGAAAAGGCAGGGCACTTGCATAGGGAAGCCCTGACTGTAGAATGCTACAGAAGGTTTGAGATGCCAGCCCACTTCTCCCCTAGCTACAGTGCCAAAGACAAGTCCCTCATGCATTCCACGGATGGTTTCCCACACCTAGTATCACAGTTTGCCCTTAATTTTTCACATACTTATTTCTAAGGATTATAAATTATTTTTTCTTTATTTAAACAAACTTTACTTCTAAGAGTTCTTCCTCTCAGCCCTCTGGAATTCATGTTTTGTCATAAAAAGAATCTTTTCCATCTACAGCCTTATCTTCGAGCATCCCCTTCTCTTTGATTCTCCTCTGTTGACATTAAGGACTCCAGTGAGTAGGCTTTTATTTTCCCCCACAGCTATTATAATTATACCATGAGATCTGCAATAAGGAGTTTTTTTCTTTGTTTGTTTGTTTTTGTTTTTGCTTCTCACTATAGTTTCCAGATAATTCAAAATCTCTAGAATTTAAAAGAAGCTAATTTTGGCTCATGCTTGGATTGCTGTTACTTTCATATAATTATTGCCCTTTATTTTCAAGATTTGCTTTCCATTCATGGTTACTTTTTCTAACACATTTCCTATCTTTACAATTGGCAATCAAATATGATTGTGTGTCATCCTTTCAGCATCCTAGCATCTTAGTTCTTTGAACTACTCAGAAGTAATCATGGCCACTATACATCACTCACACATTAAGGTCATAAATTAGTTTTGTCATTACCAGTATAAGTAGTATCTTGGTCATAGCATTTTGATCCAAATATATGGCCAAATGTCCTGATATTATTCCTTGACCATCATGATCCTTTCTAAGCTTGGATTCATCTGCTTCCAATATAGTGGGAAACTACATTATAAAGTAATTATCATATCACATGGTAAAAGCAGTGATAGAACTATTTATTTGGGGAAATTTGGTAATATAAAGCAAAGACATGTGATCAGCTTGAGAAAATACAGGAAAACTTGCAGAAGATGAGATGTAAACTGAGTTTAGGTTAAACGGAAAAATGACAGATGGAAAGTTACACAAGCATATTAGCAAGAAAAAACAAATCTCATAGAGTTCAAAGGCTGAAATAATCACAACAAAATTCCATGCTTATCAAGTGTTTTGTATATGCCACAGATTCACATGTGATGGGTTAATTCATTTTATCTTCTGAACAATTTTAAGATGCATCTATTATGCCTCACAAATAAACTTCATAAACTAAAAGTAGTTAGTGATCTGTGGAGAAAAGTTCTAGGTTTAAGGAACAGAGGAAAACATTGGAACTAGTTGGATAAAAAGGCATGTATAAAGATATTGATTTTACATACTGCATGTCAAAATTTTTGATCACCATTTTCATGCTGTCAAGAGTTAAGGACAAGGAGAGTATTGTTGTTATATTAGTTTTAATTTTCAATCTGATATATTTACGTTTATACAGTATAAATAATTACTTGAATGTGAGGCCAGTGTCATATTACTGATTTCCAAATGCATACTTGCAATTTTAGTACTCACTTGGTCAAGAAACAAGAGCAAACAAGATACATTTCACTAGTTTTCAGCTTCAGTAGCATTGTTTAGGAACTATTGGTAACTATTGAGACTTTTTAACTCTCAATTAGGTTTGGGATTAGGCAAATTTAACAAAAGAGTGACATATTTGAATTCCTATATAACTGAATATATGGAGAAGCTATGATAATGGTAATATCTGTGGCAAAGAGAAGGAGATAGGTTAGGAGCTGCTGTGATAATTCAACTGAGATATAGTAGTGCAAGGAGGAAGATTAGCAGTAGTGAAACTGGTGATCTGTTTTGGAAATAAGCTCAACAGGATGGCCAAGATTGAATGTAGTGTGAAAAAAAAAAGTCAATCCTTGTTTTTGGCTTCAGAAAATATAAAGACAGAGGTGCCATAGACTGAGATCTGAAAGAGAATGGGATAAGCAAGTTAGTTTATGGAATGAAAATCAGTTTAGTTTTTGGAAAGCAAAATATATATATCTATCACATACTCACCTTCAGAGGTAGAGTGTAACATATATGAACAAGCTCAGAAAAAGCTTCTAGGATAGAAAGTAGAGGAAGTTAATGGAAAGGAGAGGCAAACAAGGAAGGGGACAAGAGGGAGAGAAGAGAAGTTTTGAACTTTTCACCATTACAATATGAGATTATCAAAACAAAAAAGAGCCAGAAAAACTAAGAAGTAATGCTTAACTGAGGCTGGGAAAAATAAAAATTATGGTAGCAATATTTTAAAAGTAGTAAAAAAATCCAAGAAGATGGATAATTACAGTAAAAAATACTATTGATACTGAAGAGGGTAAAAAATTGACATCAGATTTTTGCAACATCATTTATAACCTTAATGTGAGAAATTTCATTTTAATGATGTTAGCAAAAGATTAACTAAAGTAATTCTGAGATTAAAAAAAGCATAGTGGTCACAAATAGTTATTTTAATGAGTTTTGCTGGAAGGAAGAACACAAAATGGATTAATAATTGACAGGAGAAAAATAACCAAGTTTACTTTATTAACTTCATTTTTCTTTTTCTTTTCATTTAACTGAAAAAAAGTAGAGAACACTGACAACACATTATATGTTAATGGAATCATTCATCATAGTGAAAAAAAATTAATGTTAAGGAAATATGATTGTAGGGATGGAAACTACTGCTCTAAAGAAAAGACTAGCCAGGCATGGTGACGCACGCCCATAACCCCAGCACTTTGGGAGGCTAAGAAAGGAGAATCACGAGTTCAAAGCCAGTCGCAAGATAGGCAAGGCACTAAGCAACTCAGTGAGACCTTGTCTCTAAATAAAACACAAAACAGGGCTGTGGATGTGGCTCAGTGGTCAAGTACCCCTGAGTTCAATCCCTGGTACAAAAAAAAAAAGAGAGAGAGAGAAGACTGATTTTAGATATAAGCTTTTAGAGTTTACACATAGGCATAAGAAGTAAATATTAAAGTGGAATTTTCCAAAAGTTTCTTCTTATTTATTCACCTATTTTGCCTTCACCTTTTTTTTATCTATTAAATATCCTAGGGTCCTGTGACTTCATAGTCAATACATAATTATGTCTCCAAATACAGGAATGTTATAATATTTAATTCACAGAAACTTCATGTTCATAAGGTTAAGTTTGAATATGTAGAAATTTGAACATGTAACTAACTTAGTAAGGAATATATTCATAGGGTTAGAGCTACCAAAATTACTTAAAGCATAACACATGAACATTGTGCATTTTAATGTATTTCATGCCAAAGAGTTCTGGCAAATGTCTTAGAAAATACCTAGGAAATCAAATCAGCAATTCAAGGACAGGTGCAGGAGACATAGCACATTGGACAGAAAACAGAAAACACTTAATAAGTACTTGTCAGATAGAATTTGTTTTGGGAAATCTGCTTTGGTATTACAAACTATGGTGTCATGTTTGTAATTCAGCAAGTATAAAATTAAAGACTTCAAAAATGAGATTTATATTTACAACTGCAAGGCAGCCACAGATGACTTGATTTGGATTAGCTAATGTTCTAGGCAGATTAATGACCTCTAAAGGTGTCCATCTAGGTCCTAATCCCAGAAACTGTAAATATTTTGCCTTACATGGCAAAAAGGTCTATGCAGCTTTAAGGTCTAGTTTCTTCAGATGAGATTCATAATGGTGACCTGACATAATCACATTGTGAGAGGTCAGTTTCACAGTAGTATGATGGTACATCTAGGGTTAGAAGTAAAGTAAGTACAAGCTAAGAAATTCTGGCAGCCTCTAGAAGCTAGAATCTTCTAAAACAAATTGACTCCTAGAGCGTCTAAAGGGAACAAATCTCGGCCAGCTAATTGATTTTAGCCCTTTTACATTCACTTAAGACTTCTAATTTCAAGAACTGTAAGATAATAAATTTGCTTTGTTTTAAATCACAAAGTTTGTAATTTTTATTTTGTTAGCAGGAACATTAGGGCAGGATGGGACAATTAGTAAACTAATGCAGATCTGAACTTTGTAATTACCTTTTATAAATACAAATGTGCAAATAATATACCCATAGAATATAAATTTCTCAGTGACACATAAGTAAAATTAAACATTAATGGAAAATTGAAGAAATCAAAATATCTAGAAAAGATAAATAATAAGTTAGCATTTACAAAAGCATAATTTGAGATACTGCATTGATTTTTAGAAATTACTTTTGGTAAAATTTTATTAAAAGTAATCCATATATAATGCATTAATACAAGAATGCTTAAATCGAAAAGTTTCATAAAAATATTAAATTGGATATCTCGGGTATTGATAACTCTGGAAAGGAAAAAAAGTATAAATTACAGGCTTTGTGAAACAATTCTGTACTAAAGTCTCAATATCATTATTCTTTTATATCTTTTATGCTTCCAAATTTAATAGCTGCAAAGAAAAAAATTTGTATACAAATATATAATTTTAGATCTGTATTTACCACTAATCCAAGTTCAAAATAGATGTCCAAATATGTATGTGTGTGTGTGTTGTGTGTGTACATGTGTGTTTAAACCCATGGTCCTATAAAGAAAATGCCCTGCAAAATATGTTTGTTTATATTTAGGTTGTCAAAGATGAAGTAGAAAAGATTGTTAGTTACACAAGAGAAACAGACATAGCTCAGAGGTGATGATGAACTTATCTTTGAAGAACTGTGTCTATACCATGACATATTAATTCTTCTTAGCACTTATGAGTAAGAATCACTCATGCTCACCTCACGCCTCAGAAGGGCCAAATAACTTAAGTCAAGCCAATCAGCCTAATTCAACATCTAACAGGGCAATTGGTTTAACTGCTATTACATTATTAAATACAGCAAGTCAAGTTCCCCCTGGAAAATGTGAGAGTACTGTGGAGATAAAGCATTTTTGTTTCCCTAGAATTAAATCTGCCTTGCTACCAAAAAAAGGAGTATCACTTTCAATAAATTCAGGTATAGATAAGAAAAATAAATGGGAAAGAGAGAAAAAAGAGTGAACACAGGTTTAGATATTAGGTATCCCTCAAAAGCTCACTTGTGATACAATGCAAGAAATTTCAGAGGTGAAATGATTGGGTATGAGAGCCGTAACCTAATTAGTGCATTAATCAAATGATAGGGATTAACTGGGTGTAACTGTAGGCAGGTAGGGTGTGTCTGAGGAGTTGGGTCATTGGGGGCTTGCAGTGTCTCTTCTGCT
>PVHX01024291.1:0-24250 GCA_004024805.1 Geosciurus inauris
TTTGGTGTTAGTTATTGCTTTCATAAATGGTGTTTCTAATTCAGAGAGCAGGTTTTTATTTTAGTTTTTATTGCTTTCCCTATGTCTTTCCTTTCTCCTTAAGGGCTTGTCTGCCCCAAGGGAGAAGGGAGGGACCTGATTTGCTTGCTTTCTTGGGAAACCAGGTTCAGGACACCTTAGTGACACCTCAGGAGCCAGTTAAGATTCTTGGGTTCCTGCCATCTTTAGTCAGGAATTATGCCTGGCCCAAATCCCTTGCTCCTGGTGGATGGCTTAGTGGTGCTGACAGATCAGGGTGAGGATGGAGCAGGTTGTCTAGGCACATTGGTAGGTCAGCACCCAGTACATAGTTATTTCTCCTCTAAGGTGCTAATAACAGACTTTTTTTGGGGGGGTACCAGGGATTACACTTAGGGGTACTCAATCACTGAACCACATCCCCAGCTCTATTTTGTGTTTTATGTAGAGATAGGGTCTCACTGAGTTGATTAGCACCTCGCCATTGCTGAGGCTGGCTTTGAACTCGCAATTCTCCTGTCTCAGCCTCCCAAAGTGACTATTTTAAGAAATATTTGCATATATTGTATGTGAGGCACTGTCTAGCGATGAATTAAGATGGTACTTTAACAGAAGGAAATGACTTGAATTTGCCCTTTTCTGGAATATGAAAATTTATCAGTTTTTCAACATTCATAAATGATCAAATGAAAGCTTACATTTATATGTTATCTGAACAATAATTAAGTTCTAGTGTCTTTAAAGAAAAAATTGAAAGAATAACTCACAGCTATTCTTACAGTTTTACTACTGTAGCAAACCCAAGTTTTTATTAACCAGGTACCCTCTTATATAAATAAGATAAATAAAATAAATATACATTATATATAAATATATATTTATAAATAAGATAAATAAATATATAAATGTTTATTATATATTTATAAACATATAAATATTTATTTCCAGGGCTAGGGAAGCACATACTATACCAATGAGCTACATGCTGTTTTTCAATTGTCTATTTTATTATTGTCTATTTTAGTTGATGAACAAAGTTAAGTCAGGCTGAAAGTAAAATATTTTTTAATTCCTGGTTTGTACACTAAGTATATACTTTCCCAAATGTCATAAGTGAAACTATTGCATAAGGGATATGGCAGTTAAACTTTCTTCCAACTTCACTCTTGTAAACAGTGTCTAGGAAGAAAGTATAGCTCTTTGCATATTGTTTTGCCCCCTGCCTACAGTGTGAAAGGCACTGGAGCGAGCTAAGGAGCTGGTGTCATGCTTTAAGTTGGTGTTTGCTTTGGCAATCTGCCCAGACCATCATCTGTTAGCAGTGATTACACGGAGTGGCCTCCTCTCTACTGCTCCCTTCCAGATCCTTGAGGCTTGGGTGCTTGTGGATGCCAATTTTCTTTTGTTTTAAAATGGTCTCTGCAGACTTTGGTGTTAATTGTCACCTTAATGTAAACAGTTAATTGTCATCACCAACTTATGGGGCAGAATAGTGTTACTCTTCAGTTTCTGGAACAAGATTCAACCCTATAGCGTGTTCATTCAACCCCTGACTTCTAGGATGAATGCTGTAGCCACGGAGCATGAGCTTCCTGGACACGTTTAGAGTGTAAAACTTGAGTACAAGTTGCAAAATGTTTTCCTTTTTTTAAAGTTTAAAATGTTTTTGTCATCTTACTTTAGTGAAAGCCTATTCTGAGTTTTATAAGCACCTTTCATCATATGACTAAACCTTTCTTTCTCTGTTTCTTCTAATGCCCTAATTATATTTTATAATACAAATATTTTAAAAGTTCTAACTCTGAATCTGGCAGCTAATAAAAAGGCTCCAGGTGTTTGTAGTTTTCTAATGATATAACTTTTCCTTTCATAGTCTATTCTTTTGCTATGGAATCCATTGAGGGAAAGGAATCTTCTGACCACAGAATCTTTGGTGCTTTGATGTTTAAAACTTATGGCTTAAGATCTTAAAGCTGGTTTTGTTTCTATAAATCTTGCTAGGGTGGCTAATCGACTAATTTATTCAATTAGTGTATTAATTTCTATTGCTTTCTTCCTTTCAAATGCTGCCCCTCAGCCCGTCTGGCATGTTTGATTATGACTTTGAGTAAGTTTGATTTGAATTAGTATTTGTGCTGTGTTGTTTAGTGTGTAGACACCAGTATGCCTTTTTGAGACCTTTCTAACCCATAGTTTATCTGTTTAATTGTAGGTATATATATTAGGTTAGGCTGGGAAGTTTTTTTTAAAAACAGAAAAACGTGATGGAGGTAACATTTTATTTAATAACTTAAGCAAAATTAAGTAAACTTCACTTTTATGCATTTTAATTTCTTTTTAAATAGATAACCTTTAATTCATATTTAAATTAATTTTCTGGCTTTGCTTCATAAGGAGATTAATAGTTTTAATATTTTGATATTTTGCTTTGGAAAGATTTGAAAATTGAAATTCATATAATTTCTTTTGTGTTTCATGTCCAGAAATACAAACTCCTAGTCTCTCTCCTATTCTTAATCACCACATGTCTCAGTAATTTTCAGTGATATAGTTATAAAGCTAACATATTAACATAGAGCATGCCTTCTTAATCCAATCTCTTTAACATGTAATTTGGAATAGTTTTAAAAGATTAAATGACTTTTTTAACTACTGTATATTTCTTTTTAAGTCATCCAAGTTTACCTTATGGCAAAAGTATCTGCTCATATTTTTTAATACTTGCTTAATAATATCTGGGTAAACAACTAAATATGACATAGTCTAATGAAGAATGTGGATTTTACTTAACCAAATAGCCTTGGTTATAGCTTGTGCCCTATGCAATAGCTAATTGTTGGACCCTTTTTCTGTAAATTAAAATGCAAATATCTTTTATCTTTCCTATCACAGAATTGATCTGAAGTTAAACAAAAAACCACGAGCTGTAAGTATCAGCCAGACTACTTCAGAAAGGCTGGAAATTTTTTAGACGATTAGAAAAATGTATCATCTTCAGAGTTTGAGTGTTTCTAATCTGGGTCACACTCTTGTTTTAAAGTCTGGAATGTCCATTTGTATATACTTCAACTTTTAGATAATATTTGCTTTTTTTGGAGAAAGAGCAGTTGTACATATTTTGACTGAAAAACAATTTCCTCTGATTAATAAGTTGTTGATACTCCTTTTTTTGGGGAGGGCTGGTGAGTTTAGGTCTAGCAAGAGCAGAGTTGATGTTTCAATTGATGTCCCTTTATAGACTCAGAAGTGAGGCCATTTTCAGTTGTGAAATATTCTACATTACTACATTACATTTAAGATATCTTTGAGTGTAGAACAATCCCCTGGTGCAGTTGTTTATGAGATTTTTTTCTTTGGATTCAAACCAGTGTTCTGTTGAGTAAGTTGAGATTTTTCTTTCTTTCTCTTTAGGACTATTAGAAGACTCATTAGTGCAGAAGCTTCCAGGCTGTAGAGCTCTGCTTCCCTTCTCCGACCTCATACAGATAAACATCCCTCACCTGAATGCGTGGCCATCCACCTCTGCTCTCCCAGACCCAGTGCCTGTGACTCTGAGTAGTTTGTTCTAAATGTGGTGACAAACAAGTCATTTCTGTAAGACATCGGATCATTGTGTCATTTTTAGTAACAGAGCTGCAGGAAGACCAAGACCTCTTTATAATCGCAGCAAGTTGTTAACTGTGCATTTCTCCCTTCTTAGAATGAACATCTGTCCCCAGACTGGCTGCTGCCAGCCACATCTGTGATCCCTGTTGAGAAATATTCTCTGGTTTTCTTTTATGCTAAGTAGAACACAAGTCACATTGATGTAGGCTGTAAATATCTGGCATTCTCTTACTTCGTTTTGTTTTATTTTTCTATTGTTATTTTACCATCTTATTTTCTTTTGGGACTTTTGTAATGCCTTTGTACAGCTCATACCTTCCTGCTGACATATCTGATAATCTATTTCATGCAGTTGCCAATATTCTAACTGAAAATAATGTGGTTTACCATAAGTAAAATGGGAAACTTGCCTCTTTGTTTTCTTGCAAGGAGGAAGGTAAAGAGTGTTTATTTAAAAATTACCTATCTTAAATCTTTGAGTTGGAAACAGTTTCATGTTCAAGGAACAAGAAAAGCTGAAAAACACAAGTTTAAATCAGTCCTTTTAAAATAGATATTTTTATTCTTTTGTATAAATAAAATTTCACAGGCTTTGACCTCTCATGCTTTACTTTTAAACTGAGATTGTTTTTACTTATTTATTCATATCATGCCTTATGGAAATTTCTTTTTACCCATCTTTTTGTTAGTAATCACCTGATTAAATATTGCTGTAAAAATCACTAAGGCAATGGAAAGTCTCAGAATTCCACTAGAAGCTGGTAATGTAAGGTTCCTGAGCAGAGTGAAAGATGCAGCCATAAGAGCCAGCATTGCCCCAGGAACATCCCCCTTGCAGGGTTCAGTAGGCAAAGCAGCTTGCTGCTGATTGTTACCTGGATTTAATGCAATGGACTTTGGCAGCAGATTGTAACCACCTCGGAACCCTAAAAAATGCTGATGTCTAGACCCCACTGCCAGAGACCCTAGGGTACATACAGCCTGGTTACTGGGATTTCTTTTCAAAGGGTCCTGGTGATGCTAATAAGAAGCCAAGTTGAGAGCCACTGCATTAGGAGACCGAATGGTTTGATTTAAGTCCTATGCTGTGAATCAGTCTGAGATTTGGGGCGTTGCCTTTCCATGACTCTATTTAGTCATAGTCCTTTACTTATGCCCATCTCTTTGTAAGAAGAAATATGTCAATTGTGACATTGGTGGAGCTGAATGTGGATGGCTTCTGTTATCAGAACAGAGCTAACTTGTCAGATGTGCAAAAGATGTTACTCTTGTTCTCAAGTAAAATTTTTTTTTTTTTTT
Source organism: Geosciurus inauris (assembly GCA_004024805.1). Classification (NCBI taxonomy): domain Eukaryota; kingdom Metazoa; phylum Chordata; class Mammalia; order Rodentia; family Sciuridae; genus Geosciurus; species Geosciurus inauris. Next base: position 4,924 of record PVHX01024291.1, read on the forward strand.
CACTCTGTGATGATTTAGACATCTTTGGCTATGTCTTTGGCAGCAGAACTCCAATGTTGCAGTTTTTAAGGGAATAGTTTCTTAGATTGTTCCTTCAAAACAAAAACCCAGAAGTATTCTGTATCATTCTTTGTCAGTTCATCTCCTTTTCCAAGAGGGAAGAGTGGGATTCTTGCACTTCCCTTGCCTCTGAGGAAAGTGCTTAGCTGACTTTAAAATATCTCTGACACTCAGAGTTTGGCATTTGCTAGAGATGCAGTAGTACTGCTGTTTAAAAGGTATATTATTTATTTTGTTTTATTTATTTATTTTTGCAGTGCTTGGGGTAGAACCAGGGCCTAAGCACACGAGATAGGCACTTTACTGCTGAGCCACACTCCCAGCGCTTCTAAAGGTATATTGTTTAAAAGCATCATATCTATGCCAGGTATGGCGGTTCACACCTATGATCCCAGTGACTCAAGAGGCTAAGGCAGGAGGATCACAAGTTCAAGGCCAGCCTCAGGAATTTAGGGAGGCTCTGATCAACTTAGGGAAACCCTGTTTCAAATTTCAAAAAATTTGAAAGTACTTTGGATGTAGCTCAGTGCTAAAGCACTTCTGGGTTCAATCCCAGTACCAATAAAAAATAAAAATAAAAGCATATCTATGTGATGACACCTGTGTGTGTATATAAAATCATGGTTATGCATAGGCTACTTGCTTCATAGTTATTTTGCCTATAAAGTTTAACCACTGATCAGCAGACCTTCCAGTTTTCCTGTAAGTTGGCCAGGGATACTGGAAGTAGTCATTCCAAGAGATTACTTAGTTTTCCTACATGGGGGTATTTTTTAAAAAGGCACCAAGGGGCGTACCGTTGTGCTTATAGTACTTAATTCCGATTGTCAGTTAGGTTTGATTGTTAATGTGTTAGCATGAAGAGACGTCAGTGTGAATGGATAGATAACATTGGTAGCATGTGAAAGGCCCTAGGTTTAGCACTGAACAAAAAAAGAGTAAGTCCCCTGGGTGGTCTGTGTTCTCCCACTTTAGCCCTATCTGTCACAGCCTCTTAACTGGACCCCCTGTGAGGACCACTGAGAGGATGCTTCCTCCCAGGCCTGCCCTCACTGGTTCATTTGGGTTTTGAACAGTGCTTTGCTACACACTATAGTATACAAAACAAACCGGCTTAAGAACTAGAACTGACTGAGGAAGTGGTGTCCTAGAATATGTCCTTCTTTCTTCCCTATTTCCTACTCCAGAGAGAGAATGGGAATGGGAGGACTGAGGGGGCCATACCTGTTTGTTTTTGCCATCTGGGCACACTTATTTTTCTGTACTTTATACTTCTCTCTAACATGGGAATAGGTTGTCCTTTGCTCCTCTTAGTAGATATGACATTACAATAAAAAGTCAAGGCCCTTGTAATGTTTTTGTCTCATACTGGGAGCGTAGTGCCAGCACAAAGTTTCCTGGGGGTCTCAGGTAAACCCCTCTCAGGACTAGGAAAATGGTTCATTCTGTTTAAACTCAGGATGTTTTAAACCCATCATACCCTACAAGTTGAAGGTAGAGAGCAGGAATAAACCACAGAGTAGAAGAGTGAAAGCCATTTGGGGCCAAGAGGAGTGCTGTGGGCAAGGCCAGTGTGAGCCGAGAGGACAGGGCCTTCAAAGCCGCTGTGGTGATCTGAAGAGGCCACACATCTTAGGGGCATTAGAATACAGAAAGAAATTGATCAGTCATGACATGGGTCAAACAGTTTTCCCACAATTGAGTTCATACTGTTTGCTTAGAAGATCTTTTGTTCTATAAGAATAGAAAGCAGTATTTCCACCTCCACACTTGAGCCCTTGGGTTCCGGGTGCTGTAAGTACTCTAAATATCCTGTGAAGAGTGATCTTGACATCTTGACCCATGCAGTAAATAAGAGCATTGAAATGAATGTTAAATAGCCTATTCTTGCTTGCAAGTGGTTATATGTGTTGTTTTGAAATACCATTTTTCACTGCATAATCATCACAGATTTTATGCCAAAAAACCTTTTTTTTTTTTTTTTAAAGTGGGATGCTGGGGCTGGGGATATAGCTCAGTTGGTAGAGTACTTGCCTCGCATGTACAAGGCCCTGGGTTCAATCCCCAGCACCACAAACAAACAAGTGGGATGAAACCATTATGTGACCCCCCCCCCCAAAAGTCATGCTTGTATTAACTTAAAAATTATTTATTACTAAACTATCTTTGTTGCAAGATTAGGATGCATGGAATACTTGTGAATATACATTAATGTACCAGTGATGATTATGTGGTGAAATACAGCACTCTTTGTTTTTGTATTCTGACTTTTCTGTCTCTCCACCTTGCTCCAGATTACTGAAGCAAAGTGACATCTGAAGTCCTGACTCCATGCTGTTCAAGTAGGAGAAAGTATAGGGCTGTGCTTTGTGCACCTTTACTTCTCCCAGGATGGTGTGTTCAGCACCTAGGAAGATGATGAGTGATGATGGGAAGGGATTGGAATTTTCATTCCTTTGACAGTGTAAACAAGTATTATCATGTCTAAATTTTTTAAGTGGTAAACTTCATGATTTCAAACAGTCTTTTGGAGTAAAAGGTGCCATTACTAGTAGTGCTATGTGCAGTTGATGTTGGTCCTCAGGGCAGTGGTCTCCAAGGAAGAGGGTGTGCAGGATGGCTGGGGGTGTGGGCAGGAAAGATTAGACTTGGAGGTGTGCTTCACTTTTGGGTCAGCAGTATGTAGTTCTTCACTTTGAATGTGTTGTATAACATGAGTAAATATTAGCTCATTACTACATGTAGACAATTTATAAATAAATATTAGGTTGAACCACAAGAAATCGCTGATATTCAAATCATTTTGATCTACAAAAAACGGCAACTCTTGCCAGGCACAGTGGTGCATGCCTATAATCGCAACAACTCGGGAGGCCAAGGTAGGAGGATCACAAACTCAAGGCCAACCTCAGTAATTTAGTGAGACCCTATCTCAAAAAATAAAAAGGGCTAGTGATGTGGCTCAGTAGTAGAGAACCCTTGGATTTAATCCCCAGTACCACAAAACAAACAAAAACATCTATCATGGTTTAATAACACATACCTGTTGGAGATGTATATATTCCAAGTTGGTTTTTGGGTTTTTTTTGTACTGGAGATTGAACCCAGGGGTGATTTACTAATGAACTACATCCAAACTCTTTTTATTTTTTAAGACAGGATCTTCCTAATTTGCTGAGGTTGGCCTAGAACTTGGGATCCTGCTGCCTCAGCCTTTCAAGTCACTGGGATTACTAGTACCACTGCACCTGACCCAAGTTTGTCCTTTGGCCAGTATAGCCCTCCCTACTGCTACCCCCTTACTGGTAACCCCATAACATTTCTGTATCCCAGGAATGAGGCGGCCATTAAAATAATTAATTAATCTGAATTCAGTCTGTTAGGACTGCTATAACAAAAATAACATAAACTAAGATGGCTTAAAAATCGTAAACATTTCTCAGCTCTGGAAGCTTGTATCTCTAGATCAAGGCACCAGCAGATTCAGTGTCTGGTGCAGGCCTCATTTCTGGGTCTTAGCCCCTCACATCATGGAAAGGGAACAAGCTCTTTTATAAAAACATTAATTCCACTCATGATCTAATCGCCTCCTAAAGGCCTCCCCTCTCAACACCCTCTCCTTGGAGTTTAGAATTGGACAGAGTTTGGGGGAAACCCAATGTTCAGACCATATCAACATGAAAATAGCATACATTCAAATGGTCTTGAAGTATATTCAGTGGAAAGCAAGTCCCGTCCTCCTGCCACCAGTTTCCCTTCCCAGAGACAATCTCTGAGTGTCTTGTGTTTCTTCAGAGGAATTTGGTACATGTATGAGCAGTGCGCACACTTGTGTCTATTTACAAAAATGGTAGAGGAAATGGTAGTGTAATATATGCTGTTCTACCCTTTTTAAATTTAGCAATCTATTGTACCCCTACCTTATTTTTACTGACTCCTTAATGCTCCATTGCATGTGCATACCAGAATTTATACAGCCAGTGCCCTGCTGCTGACATTAATATTGTTTCCCATCTTTGCCATGTCAGACGGTCCTGTAGTAAATAGCCTTACGCACATAATTTTGCAAATGAGTGCCTGTAGCATAAGTTTGTAGCATTGGTATTGCTGAGTCAAGGGATATGTACCTGTGTGCATGGTAGGTAAGTGCTCTGCCACTGAGCTATATATCCGACCTGAGATTTTTTTTTGATAATTCATTACCTGGAACTGTCAAAACCTGGAATTTTAGACTATAGAAGGTATGACAGTGACCTCTGGTTTTGCTTTCTAGGGTGGAGCTACACATCATTAAGAATCCTGTTTTAGCCAGGTGATGGTACACACTGTAATCTTAGTGACTTGAGAAGCTGAGGCAGGAGTCGCAAGTTCAAATCCAGTCTCAGCAACTTAGTGAGCCCCTAACCAACTTAGTGAGACCCTGTCTCAAAATGAAAATGTAAAGGGTTGGAGATGTGGCTCAGTGGTTAAATGCCTCTGCGTTCAATCCCTAGTACCAAAAAAAAAGAAAGAAAAAAAATTCTGTTTTAGGGGCTGGAGTGTAGCTCAGTGGTAGAGTGCTTGGCCAGAACACACTGGGCCCTGGCTTCCATCCCCAGAGATGAAGAAGAAAAAGAAAAACAGAGAGACCCTACATAAACCAGGCATGGTGGTTCACGCCTGGTTCATCCCACTCACTCAGAAGGCTGAAGCAGGAGGTTCGCAAGTTTGAAGCCAACCTGGGCAACTCAGACCCCAGCCCCTTTGCCCCCCAAAAAATCCTGCTTAGAAAAAAGGAATGCCTTGCTTTTGCTTCAGCACGTCATTTGCCATATTCTCCTACATTCTTGTTTCCACTGCCCGTCATTCCAGGCCAGTGCCAGTGGTCCCAGGGAGGAGGCAGGGTTCTCCCCAGGCAGTAGTGCCAAGAGGCACCAGCAGGTGGCAGGCAAGACACCACATGCCTTCAGTGAGCCTCTGGAGCGCCGCCAGAGCCTTTGGGTGGTTTCCAGTGACCTGACCTCCCAGCAGCAGTCCTGGCTTAGTGTGGGGTGGGGTGCTTGATCCTTTCCTCCCACCTAGTCTTGCTGCCATTTCTTAAATTGGTAAGCAGTTTAAGTTCAGCAGCTGCCTTGAGAGGAGCTCCAAGAGGCCACACCTGGAGGTACCAGCCTGGGCCACCTCCCACTCCAGGAACTGACTGGAAGTATTTGCATGAAGTGGCCTGAGATGGCTTGGGTTTCCTTAATTGCAGGGCCCTACTTCCTGCCTCTTTCAGCCAAATCTCCCACACCCTTCCCATGAACTAGGAGGTCCCGGGAACAGACACCTACCACTTTTATTCCACCCACTTTGCTACGGGCTAGGGAAAAAGAATGAGCCAGAGGTCTGAGCAGGGCTTTGGACTGCCTTAGCTGGGAGCCAGGGCTCAGGCTATTGGCTCCATCCCCCCCAACTCTTGTTTCTGCTGCTTGGCTCTGTCTGATGGAGGCCTGCCTAGCACCCCCCTTGGGTCAGGTTGGGGGTGGGTTACCCTTCAGTACCTGGGGGAGTCTTGGGGAAGGAGGGAGAGCAGAGGACTTGGGAAATGGGACAACATAGCATCTGTGGTGATGAGTGCTGACCTCTTCCCAGCTATCACTTGGCCTCTTGCCCTATAGGAGGCTAGCAATATTTGGGGATTAGCAGCACTAGGAGGGTCTTGGGAGGGCTTGTCCCCTCGAGCCCCAGAGCTCTCCTGCCCTTAGTTTACGTCTCTTGATCTAATGTGGGCCAGGGACATAGTGAGCCAGGGAAGTTTTCTCTCACTGTGGGTAGTGAGGTCTCTGCCGAGAGGGAGGCCCAGGAGGCCAGGGGGTTTCTTACAGGCTGCAGTCATCCTGGCTTACACACAGTGTGTGCCCCGGAATAACTCCTGCAAGACAGGGTCACCCCTGCTGCTGATGAGAGCCAGAGGGCCGAGTGGGGGCCCATGGTGGGAAAAGGTGGGCAGGCAGCTGTCCTCTGTGGCTCCCCAGGAGCATTTCCCAGCATGTATGAATTTGCATATCTCTGGTTTCCCCATCAGTTTCTTGGCTCCTGGAACCAGGAAAACAAGAGGAGGAAAGAGCAAGTGGGGCAGCTACTCGGAATTTGATCCCTTTCAGTACTGCCTCGTGGCTTGAGCTTTGGTCTTAGGAGTCACATTCCGTCCATCCCTGCCCCCCTCTCCCTGGAAGCTCACGTGGAGCTGGGTGGGCTAGACAGCTGAGGCCCTAAGAGGGGAAGTGAGTTGTCCTGCACAGGCCAGTGAGAGGCGCTCTAACCCAGGTCTCCTGCTGCCACTATGTGAACTGAAGTATCTTGTCAAATCTAGAAAAGAACAAGGAACGCTATGTCCCTTTTACAGGTAGGGAGGCTAAGGCCCTGTGAGTAAATGCCACCTAAGCTGCTTGAGTAGGTAGTGGGGCAGGAGGTGGTAAGGAGAACTTTGGAGTTGAAACCCAAGTCATGGGAAAAAAACAGCCTTGGCATTGGACCTGGCATCCTTAGTAGCTCTGCCCGGAAGCCAGATTGGGAAAGAGGCCTCGAGGAGAGGCACTAAACACTGGACGGCACTAAACACTCAGCTGGGCCGAGCCTGTCAGGAAAACACAGGATGCCAGTGTGGGCTGTTGGCAGTGCTGAACTGACCCAACCATTCCGGGGGCCTGGCCCTGGCTGGCGCCTGCTGCAGGAGCCATCTCTGGTGCCTGTCTGAACCAGCAGGGCCAGACCCAGCCTCCTGACATTAGCTGCAGCCAGCTGGGACTAAGACCACCACCCATCTGCCTGGGGGACACCCATCTCCTTCACACCCACAGCAGCAGGAGGGGACATGAACACCAGTTCAACTCTGGTTAAGAGCAGGTGTGAGCAAGCTTCCTACTTCTTACAGGTGACCCTTGTGGCACACACAGACAAGGCTGGGTTGGGGGGGGGGGGCTGTAGGGTGCCTGCTGCTGAGTTGGGTGATTATCCTAGCTGCTGCCAGAGAATTTCTATGGGAATATTGTCAAACTAAGGGGCTGAGGGCACCCCATATTCCAGCCCAAGGTGCTACAAGTGGGTGTCTGGGCCTCCCTTCCTCAGGTTGGGGGCCAAGGACTAGTGCTCAAGCCCTGGCCCAGCCAGTCCTCTTCTGTGGGACCTTGGACAAGTCACTCAACATTGCCAAGTGGCTGATAATGAACTAGACGGTCCAGTATTTTAGCTTCCTGTCCAAACAAACAGGCCCATAAATAGCCTTTTAATCTGGAATACAGTCCTTTTTTTTTTAACTTTTTTTTCCCACATACTTTTTATTGGTGCATTACAGTTGTATGTATTGATGGGATTCAGTGTTACATATTTCTGTACACACACAATGGAACAGTGTAATTTGGCTGATACCACTCTCAGCATTTCCCCCTCCCTCCCTTGGAATACAGTTCTTGATTGGAAAAAAATATCTTATAAATAGAGCTACAACATTTCCTTGTGTAGATAGCACCTGAGTAGTCTGGAAGGAATAGGCAGGGGTACCTTGAAAAGCACTTGGTGGGAGACTGAGTTACTGCTTGCCAAAGCCATTTCTGTCCTGTGTGCTGACTCCCTCCTTGATTCTGCTTTAAGCACTCGCTTCCAGAGCTGCTCCAGGGTGAAGAAGGGGGTGGGGCCCAGGGACAGAGCTGGCCACTGTAGCCCTGTCTACCACGTGCTTTATAGCTTTCTGTGCTAAAGCGGTTCCTCCAAAAGAAAATGCAGATACTATAAAAGTCTCACAAAGAAGTACAGTTAGGTGAAATGTTCAAGCCACAATTATTGAAACTGAATTTTATCCATTTTACCTGACCAATATGTATGTTTGGGGATCATTTTGATGACCTAACTTTTTCACTTAAAATATTTAACATTCAGCCAGGTGCAGTGGCACATGTCTGTAATCCTAGCAACTGGGAGGCTGAGGTGGGAGGATCACAAGTTTGAGGCCAGCCTCAGCAACTTGGCAAGACCCTCAGCAACCTAGGGAGACCCTGTCTCAAAATAATTTAAAAATAATTTTAAAAAAATGGCTGGGGATGTGACTCAATAGTAAAGCACTCCTGAGTTCAATCCCCCATACCGAAAGGAAAAAACGAAAAATAAAATTCACACTCATTTTTTTCCCAACTGCAAGGAGGAGAGATAGGAAGAGAAAGAGGTGTGTCTTCCTGCTGGTCTCTCTCCTTCTGAGGTCAGATAAGAAGGTTGAGACTGGCTGGAGGTGGAAACCCTGTGAACATAGCTCCCAGGAGTCACTCTAGAGGCCTCTTAAAGAGCAGTTGCTATGCACCAGGCCTCGGGTCACATACCCAGCATGTGTTATCTCCTGTAATCCTCATGACGACCCCAAGGTAGGTGCCATCATCAGCCCTATTTCATAAATGGGGAAACTTGAGACCCAGCAAGGGCCTGTCATTTGCCCCCAGACGGTTGAGTCAGCGGCAGAGCCAGCTCTTGTTTGGGACCAGGACCCTAACCTGGAAGCACCTCCGGCATTGCCTCTCCAACTGCTGCTTCCCCAGCACTCCCTCCCCAACTCTGCAGCCCCAGGTCTAGAACATGGTAACAACTAGAAGGTGGGCCTGCACTGAGTACCCGAGGGCTCCCCCACACCCGCTCCAGCCCCCGGAAGCCATCTTCTTCCTCCTGTGCCATCCTTAGCTCTGGTCAGCACAAATAAAGGAGCAGCCCAATCCTGTCCCCCCAGAGCCACCCCTCGCCATGCTGCAGGCACAGGACTCTAAGCCCTTACGCTTTTGCTTCCTAACCCCTGTCCCCAACCCTTCCTGTGTGTCCACAGTGGCCTCTAGTGGAGGACCAGCCCGAAGCCGCAGGAAAGACGCCCCATCCCCAAGAGACTCAGCCTTCCAGAGAAGGGTCAGGGTGTGGCGTAGCATGGTTCCCAGGGGAGACAGGTCAGCTTGGCCCCCCCCCACTAATGAAGATGATCTCCTCCTGAAAGGGTTCACATTGTTTTTTATTGATGTCTCACAGAAGGTAAGGACACTTCCACTTACATTTCAAATTTATACCTGTACAAAGCATACATATGTACCCCGACCTTTGGGGAAGGGCGCGGAAGAGTGGGTGGGGGCGGAGGGCCCTGGAGCCCTAGCAGGGGCTGTGGGGCAGGTGAACAGAGTGGGCGGAGGTGGGTTTTAAGAAGCATCTTGCTTACTAACATGAGGCCTCACAGCCCGCGAGGGACGCAGATGAGGCCTCATTGGCTTAGAGGAGGGGTGTTGGAGGGCAGGCACATGGTGCCCAACTAGCCGGCCATGCCGGCATCCCAGGGACGGGTTGGAGGTGGGGGCCGTGCACAGGGCCCCCTGCCCAGGCCTCTGCTCCCCCAGGCCTCCCTCCCCGTCCTCTGAGAGAAAAGAGGGTTTGGGCCTCAGCCACGGACCGACGACGGCCTTATCGGCAGCGTCTCCTTAAACAAGAGATACAATGTGCATCAACGGGGTGATCGCTTCTGGCCCACCTGGGCAGGCTGGAGGTGCCGCGTGGGCCAGAACCAATCCTACGGGATCTTTGGTTGGGGGTTCCCTTTCCTATTTGAATTCTCCCTCTGTCCAGTATCCAGGTGGCCTTGGGGCTGGGGACAGCTGGCCTGAAGCACAGCTTGAGAGCCCCTTTGCGGGCCACACCACTGGCTCACTCAGTGAGGTGCTGTGACTTGTAGGAAAGGATTTCCGCCGCCAGTTGCTGGGGGTCCAGGAGCTGCGGGAACCGCCCCATGACAGCCTCCACCAGGTGCGGGGGGAACACGCCACACAGCTTGGTGTACACACTGGCCCGCTCCTTGGCTAGGCCTCCTGCCCCACCCCAGGGGCCCCCACCAGCCCCTGGGCCTTGCACCTGGGGCTCCTGGAGGACGGAGGTGGGTGGGGGCAGTGGGTATGGCTCAGACCAGTACTCGCGAGAGGCGAAGGCGCGTGGTGGGGGTGTGTAGTCAGCAGGGACACTGAAGTGGCCAGCACCCATGGCCCGTCCAAAGGCAGGGAAAGCAGGTGCAGCCTGGAGCTCGGACCCATAGTGGCTGTAGCCAGAGTAAGGTCCCTGAGGGGGTCCTGGCTCAGTAGGGCCTCCTGCTCGAACCCCCCACAGTTCTGACATCTGACTCTCTAGGGAGCCAATGCCAGAGTCCAGGCAGTCCTGGGAGGTGTATGGGAGTGAGTCCAGGGTCTGCGGGAGCCAGTCTGTGGGCCCGAAGTTGCTCCCACTGCCCCCACTGAGTGGGAGGCTCCTGCCTGCCGGGGCAAAGGTTTGCATCAGCCCCTCCTGGCGGGGCCCTGGGGATGCCTGGACCCCCAGCTTCTTCCCCTCCTGGCTGCTCTGCTCACCTTCTATGGGCAGAGAGCCAGACTGAGAGGAAGGGGAAGACCGCTGGCTACTTTTGTCCTTGCCAGAGACCCTGGGGGGTGAGAGGAGGGCATTGGCACGTAGCTCGTCAGCCACTGAACGCTGGGGGCGGCTGGGCCGCTCAGGGTGGAAGAACCGGCACTTGACCCCGTAGGTGCATTTCCTCCCTGCAGGGAAAGAAAGCGGGCTGAGTGGGGCAGGAGGTGGCAGTGGCAGGGAAACTTGGAGCTGGCTGGTCCCATGGTGGTGTCACCCAGGAGGAGGCACCTGGAGCACAGCTGAGGGGAGGGGCAGAGCTGGGTCTCACCATAGGGACACGGCTGCTTCCTATGTTCAGAAGGAAGTGGCTTCTTACGCAGGAAGTTGTCCAGGCTGGGTCCGTGTCGGCCCAAGGGGTCATCAGGAGGCATGAACCTGCAGAGGGCAGAAAGAACTCTCAGGAGTGGGAGACACAAAGGGGGACTTCTGATTGCTGAAGACGTCTAGCCTTGCTAAGAGCAGCTGTAAAACTGGGGCCTACCTGCAGAACTGTACCAAGGCAGAAGGGGATCCCTAGCCCAGGGGCCACAGCTCAGGGGCACCTTTAGGGCAACTCTCAGGCTAGGAGCTTTCCAGGATCATCAGGAGGCCACAACCTGGGTATGTGTGTCTCGGGCTGCTTTCAAGAGTAGCGTGCAGCTGGACAGGCTGTCCTGGACACTGACCACATCCTGCCAAGTGCTACTTCTCTATTCCTGGATCAAAGAATACCCGTCCTGTCCAGTCCCAGCCTGATCTCTGCTGTCCCTTTCACTCCCAAAGCTGCCTGGAGCCCAAGCCGTGGCTCCCAACGGCCACAGGGCCCAGCAGAGCCTGGTGCCAGCCCCACCCTCACAAGGGCAGCTCTGGCTGCCCCCAGACCCAAGTCCCTCAGGTCTCTTGGATCGTACTTGTCATTGACGAAGGAGTACATGAGCAGCCGCTCCTCGATGAAGCGCTTCCACTCTTGCCGCTCGCCCTGGAGGTCCCGGTAGGTGTCATTGGAGACCACGACCCCATCGGACTCGTAGGCCAGCTTCACAATGAAGCGATCATCGTAGCATACCACCCTCTTGCCTCCCACGCGGCGGGATGGTGTGAACACCAGGATCTTCTTTTTCTCCAGTTCCCGCAGGATGTGCTGGTCTGGGGGTGGCAGGGCCTTAGGTCAGGGCCCACTCAGGACCCACAGCCAGGCTGCAGGGCTCCCTAACCTCCCTGTGGCCAGGCTCCGAGGCTGTTAACCCATATTCACAAGGCTGGAGACTAGGCCTGCTGGTACACTGCCTAAGGACTACAGCACCTGAGCCCTGGCTGTGGGGGGCTCTGGGCACGGAACTGGTCCTTCAGCTTCTTGCATTCTGACATCAGGCCTGCTTAGTGGGAGGTGGTGGGCTTTGGCTGTCCTACAAACCCAGCCTGTCCTGTAGGGGTCCATGAAGAAATGTCCTGGCTCTGTCCCTTCTGTGGGTAGAGCAAGGCCAAGGCCCCCTCCGGAAGGGGCCACTCCTTCTAGAGCTCGCAGCCTCGCCAGCCTGCCCCTAGATCCCCAGCGCCCTGGAGAAATAACTCGGTTTTAATCAAGGCTGGGGCTTTCGTGAGCGCTGGCTTGGGTTAGCATATGCTGACCACCCACCAGGTGCCAGAAGAGCGCTTCTAGATTAACTCACAGGTGCCCATGGCAGCGGCCGCGGGAGGAAGGCTCTGGACCAACTTCTGCCCCACCCTGTTTTTCAGATGAGCAAGAGTCTTAGAGCAGGGCTCACTGGGTCCTTGTCTGCGTCACAGAGCCAGAAATGGACAGAGCCAGGATGCCAAGCCTTGCTGTCTTGACCCAGCGCCCACAGCCTTAACCACTAAGCTACATGGCTCCCCTGCCACTGGGAATGTAAAATGTGACATGCCACCAGTAGGATGAGGGAGGTACATGGTATCTAAAGGCAGAGGACTGGCCAAGGTGACATCTAATGACCACTGTTTAGAGCAGGGTTTTGGGGATATAAAACCCCAGAAAAGAGGCGCTGATCCCTGCTTGAAGTCTAGAAGTTGCCATCCCTGCCCAAAGGGTTTCTCTTGAGGAGAACTAGGGCTTCTGGGACAGTGAGATTGGTCACCTCCAGAGGTACCACACACCTGTGATGGGCACGTCGGGCCGAGGCTGCTCCTTCCTCCAGGATGGTACAAATACTGTGATGTCCGTGTGGCCCCGCTCTAGAAACCAGGTCACAGCCAGCAGGATGCCCCGGCAGGAGAACACCTCCTTGTTCCCGTGGCTGGGGAAGGAGGGACAGGTCAGCCCACAGGGCCAGCTGGCTGATCCTCGCCCTCCAGCAGGGCTCAGCCCAGAGTCCTCTGCCCGTGGGGCCAAGGCCTCTGTTCCTGGGCTGGTTCCCACAACGCCTGAATGGCCAGACCCAGCTGTGGGACTTTCCCCAAGATTCCATCTGCTGAAAGTGGGGATCCACCCAGGAATCTGGCAGCTCTGGCTCCTCGCGAGGCGGGTGCCGGGGGATGCTTGCAACACACCTGGGGGTGGGGAAAAGGTGCCGGGAGACTTCTGGTTCCTGCCCCACCCGGAGCTGCTGGGACCACGGGACACAGCTGTGCACAGGCAGACTGAGTCACCTCCCTCCCTGCCCCGCTGCTGCTCCTGTCAGCAGCACAGTGGTGGGGGTGGGGGAAGAACCAGCCAGGCTAACCAGAGAGGAATCAGACTGCTGAGGATCACAGTTCAGCCACGGGCACAGCCTCAGCCTCGGGCTGGGACCCCAGAGGGCTCAGGGAAGGGGCTGGTGCTTCCACCCTTCCAGGCGGGACAGGAAGTGACAGGCAGGAGATGCTGACCACGAGCCTTTCAGTGTGAAAGTGAAAGGCCAGAGCTCTTCCTCCCCAGCGGCCAGCTCCCTGCCAGCTCTCTGGACGGCCTGGGCCAGCCCCTGCTCTCCCTACCCGTGCAGGGAGGGTGTGACCTAAGGCAGAAAGATGGTCAGAAGGGGCTGGGGGACTCAGCTCAGCCACTCCCAAGGAGAAGCCAACAAGGGACCTCCTTCCTGCCCTAGTCTGAGGGCAGCTCTCGTCCCACACAAATGCATCAGGACCCAGAAGAAAGCCTGGAGGTGCTCGGCTGCTCTGACTCAGTTTCTCCGTCTGAGAAATAGGCCAGTGATCTGCAGATTTCTTAAGGTGGACAGGGTCAGTGACACAGGTTTGTACTAGCTTGAGGCCAAATACTAGCAAAGCAGAGGTTCCCCAGGGACTTTCTGGGAGTGCTGGAGAGGGTACTGGGGCTCCTTCTCCAGTATCCCTGCCTGTCACTGGCTCCTTGGTGACAACTCAGACTCTCATATTTGGCAAATAAAACTGAATAAACGTTACGCAAAAGAGGCAAGTCCAGGGTCAACCACATCCTGTGGGTGGCTTGGCGGGGTGATAGCTAAAGCCCCAAGAGAAGGCAGACAGGAGGTAGGGCATAAAGGCTGTTTGGGGGTGACACTGGGGTTCCAGGTGCTGAAGGTCTTGCAAATTGTAGGGGAGACAAAGTCCAGCCCCAAGGCAGCACTCATCCCCATCTGTAGTCCCCCAACAGCCTGCTCATAATAAAATTTATTGAGAGCTATGAACTAGGTTGTTGTAAGTGCTTAACACTGAATCATCAGCAAGCCCATGAGGAGAGTACCATTATGACCATTCCCCTTCCCTGTGTTTTAGATGAGGAAACTGTGGTCCCGAGAGAGTAACTTAGTCACCAGGGTCATACAGCAATAATGCAGAGATGCAGACCCAGAGCCAACCACTCTGTATGCTGATGCTTGGACAGGTATAAGGATAGGCACAGCCCCTGAAGAAGGGGAAGGGGCAAAGGTAGTGGTTCTTGAGCTCCAACTGAATTCCAGATGTATAGCTTCATCCATACAAGGCTTGCTACACAGTAAAGGAGAGGAAGGTTTCATGACCTGTCCAAGGTCACCTGACTAGTGCCACGAGTTGGAAGCTGAACCCAGTTTGGGGCCAGTGGGTTGCCTTCCTGTCCCTAACAGAAGACCCAGAGTCTATTTGGGGGGAAAAAATTTCCCAAATGTGTTTGAACAAAGTGTGCTGACAGAGAAGAGCAGGCTGGGAACAGGAGGAAGGGTCCCTCCTCCCGCTGCCCCTTCCCAAGGCCTGGATGTGGTTGCTCCCAGGCTCCGCCGCCCGTCCTGGCCACACACGTGTGCTCACCTGCCTCCCTCCGAACACATGTGCACACAGTCAGGTATGTGCCTGTGCCCCTCCTGGCCAGCATCTTCAAGCCCTGGGACCTGGTATCCCGCTCGTGGGCACTGAACACCCTGGTGGGGACCATCTATTCTCAGCACGTGGAGCCCTACTCTGGGCAGAGGCAGAGCACAGGAGGCCTGGGGTGCCCTCCTCTCCTTGCAGTGAAGAAGCTCCGTGGGCGCAGGAGACCAGACCTCCTCTCACCCTCACTGAGTCTCGCCTGCCCAGGAGGCCAGGGCCCCCTAGCCTGGCCAACCAGACTGATAGGATATGTAGTGGGAACCTCCTGTGGGCTGTTCCTGCCCCAGGACAGAGGCAGGACTGGGCCAGCTCCCCAGGTGAAAAGACTTGCCTGGGCTGGGTCTGATTAGGGGAGAAAAATTCCCTTAGAAGGAAGCAGAGGTGAATTTCCCCATGATTTGCATATGGTGGGCTAGCCAGCCCGCCTGCCCCTGGGGGGAGGGGGCGACAGCTGAGACAGGAAGTGTGAGGGTGGAATTCCCCTCCTGCCACAGCCCCAGCTCAGAAACCCCCGGCAGGCGGGGCAGGCAGGCGGGGCAGGCGGGCAGCTGGGTGCCGTCTGTCTCCAGGGTCAGCTCACCAGTGTCAGCTCACCAGTGTCCCCCACAGCTGCCCTCCTCCCTCCCAAGCTCCTCCTCCTTTTACCAGGATACAAACACACACAGCACATGGCTGTCCCAAGGGCTCAGCCACTCCTGTCAGCCTATGGCCACCAGGGAGAGTCACAAGCTCATCCTAGCTCTGGCTAGAGCGTGAGGGGACCCCAACACTCAAAGCACAGGCTGTGACCTGCTGCCCTCTGGCATGGAAGCCCCCTTTTCTTGGCCTCCCATCCAGGATCTGCCCATTTCAGGAATGGGAAGACTGACTCGAAGGTGGTAGGGAGTGGGCTCCCCTGCACATGTGCTTAGCTGGGCGGGGACCAGCTGACAGGGGACCTGCCCTGCTGGGCTGGAGAAGGCAGGCTGAAAGCCAGGGAGGGCAGAGGCTGACTGCGAGAGCCCTCAGGGAGGCGGCTCTCCGGGAAGGGAAGCGGGGAAGGAGCTCACACCACCTCTCACCCTGTGTCTGGGGTCTCCCCACATCCCTGCCAACAGGAACTTTTCCTGGTGAGTGATCCGCCCTGTCCTGACTCACCAGCTACCTCCTAGGGAACTGGAGAAAGCAGCTGGGAAGGCGGGGCCACAGATCCAAGGGAGAAGTCAGTTCCTTGAGGTCAGAAGTAGCCCTGGCCTCACCCTTGGCTCCCTCCCCTCGCCACTGCCCGAGTGAGCAGGGGCTTTGTGCTGACTTTGGCTCTGGGAGCCCCAGAGACTAGTCCAGCTGAGTCTCAGCTCATCTAAGGCCAGAGCGTCAGGCCACCCACCCACACCCCATAGAGAACCGGAGCCAGCCTTGAGGTCACTCCTGGTCACAGCCCTGAAGGTCTCAGTAGCTGGGCCTGCTTCCATGGGAGCCCAGGCCTAGGACAGGAAGGTCTCGGAAGACCCAGCCCCTGAACAGTAACAAGGACAACTCCTCCTGTTCACTGAGCACCTCTGACCCTCTAGGTACCATGCCTTGCTTCCCTGACCACCTGAAAGGGCATGAGGAGATAAAGCTCAGAGTGGCTAAGTAACTGCTCCCATCTGGAGCGCCGGAGCCCACAGGCAAATCCCCTGCACAGTCTTGCCTCCTGTTACAGGCTAGGAATTTAGATGGACATGGCTGGCCTCAGGGGAGACCCAAACAAAGTGAGATCTGAGGACAGAAGACCTGCATTCCAGTCCTTGCTCCACCACCTGCCAGTAGTGTGACCCTGGACAAGGCTTTGAGCCTGAGTTTCATCCGCATGACATTCGTACAAAACCCACCTCAGACAAGTCACAAGGTTTAAGGGAGCCTCCTGGCATGAAGTAGGCCCTCATAATGGGCCTTGTCTTCCTCTAGACCAGTCCACGAGAGAAATCAAACTCCTTCCCGAAGACTCCTCCCCCAGAACAGCAGGGACACAGACACCACGCCACTCATCTCCATAGAAGTGACACGTACCTCATGGCCACATTGCTCCCATCGATGACCACTGGCCTCAGGTCGCTGCCCTCCTTGTCCTCCTCTGAGAGTGAGGGCTCCAGGCTGGAGACCTTGGGGGTGCCCCCACCCCGGGGCACCAGAGGGAGCTGAGGGCAGGGGTCCGGGGAGGCCTGGCGCTCGCGCTCGGTGGCTGCACTATGCTTCACCAGCTCCCCCAGCACTGTGTTGGTGTCTGCCTGGACCCCCAGCTTCTGCAGGACGCTGTGGATCTCAGAGGATGAGTAGCCCAGCTTCCGGAAGAAGTCCACCTTCATCTGCAGCTCCGAGGCTGATGCCTCCTCTGGGGTGGGCTCCCGGGCCGGCCGGGGGGTACCTCGACAGCTGTGGCTGTCCTCAAGCCCCCACAGACTCATGGTGGGGCTGGCTTCCTGGACGAGCCTCTCTCCACAGGGGCCACTCATATCTCACACTCTTGGAAGGCACCTGTCACAGCTCCTATGCGACAACCATAGGGTTAGGGATGGGGAATGTTGCTCTCATCCCCTCTCCTGCCTGTCCCTCCCGATAGGATGAGGCAACACTGAACTGGTGGCACTATACCAGAGCCTTCAGCTCAGCTTGTGTCGGCTCAGGTTTTCCTCTCAAAAGCTCTCTCAGCTAAGGATTATCTTTCACATTACATAAAGGGGGAAACTGAGGCATGGGCACTAAGAACTTGCCCAAGGTCATCCAACTGTGACGCTAGATTTTGAACTTAGTCTGACTCCATCCCCAAGCCCACCCCCACGCTAAACCAGGGGGCCCAGAAGGCAGGGGCGGAGCTCTCAGACCGAAACCTGGGGCTGGAAGTGCGCTTGGGGGGGTGGGGGTCAGGGGGCCCATGGGGCGGGGTGGGGGGCTTCCCCGTTGAGGTCATCGCCTTCGTCCGCCTGCCCGTCCCACACTCAGAACCCCAGGAGGGGCACGGCCGAGGCCAGACTCCCAGGCCGCGGGAGGGCAAGTTTCCGGGGTGACCCACCAGAGAAAAAAGTTGCTGGGAGACTCTGGTTGGCTGCCCGGCGTCGGTGACGCGGAGGCTGTCCCGGTAAAGACCCGCATTCTCGCGGCGCTGCACCCGAACCTCGGGACCCTTCCCGGGGCTCCTCAAACTCAAGCTAAGTTGGAAGCGGTCTAGAGGACCCGCGAGCCCGGGACGGGGCGGCACCACCGGCCGGACCCCGTCGCGCCCTCCCCGCCCTTCCTCCCCGAGCCCCGCCGCACACCCCCTCCCCGCCGCGCGCCTCACCCCGCTGCGCCCCAGCCGCGGCCGGCGGAGGATCCATGGGGCCGAGTCCCGGGGCCGAGTCGGCAGCGCTTTTGTACAGCTGGGGCACAGGCAGGTGCTTTAAGAACCGTGACGCGGAAGCCGGGCAGGGCCTTCGCCCCTTCCTGCTCCGCCCCCGGCGCCAGCCACGGACTCGGCCCCGCCCCCGGATCGGCCCCGCCCCCGGATCGGCCCCGCACCCCGCTCCGCCCCGCGCCCCGCTCCGCCCCGCCCCGAGCTGCGCCGGCGCGCGCAGCCCCCAGCACGCTGCCTGGCCCTGAGGCGACGTGAGCTCCTGGAGCGCACAGACCTGCTGCATCCAGGCTGCGTCTGGTCACCAGGTACGCGCACCTGTCAGGTACGGACCCACAGAGTTGCGCACCAGCAATACAAGAACAGGTATATAGACTCCATCGTTCAAACTGAAGAACTTAAAAGTAAGTACATCCAGTCGGATAAAGGTAGCCAGGTGCACGCGGAGCGAATCTGGCACGCAGAGGTGGGACCGTAGTTTTAAAGAGAGGTACACCCAGACAGGCACTTTTCAGATGGAGCCAGGACCCCCTACGGATAGGTCGTGGTTGAAGCGGTTATCAGAGGCGGGGCCACACCCAGGGTCAAGTACACTTTTTCTCAAGTAAGCATCTTTTAAAATAGGCGGTACAACTAGCTGATACACAACTACTGGGAGAAAAACCAGGGAAAGAAGGGACATTGACACCATTCCCGTCTGTTCACGGAAGGATACTGTTACCTACGGCCCCACTGGAGGAAGCACCCACCCCATCCATGAGGATGCTTGTAGGTCCTGGGTCAGTCAGTCATGATTCCTCACATGTGCACCGCACTTCAGTGTCTACCCAGGGGCTTCTATAGGGAAGACAGAGATTGTTGTGCCCACTTGCCTTTGAGAAATTCAGAAAAGTCTAAATTGCCCCAGCTAGAGATACTTGGAACCAGGACCAGGAGCTCCTGGTCCAGTGCATCAGTACCACCTCAGGAGCCTCCAGTGACCCTAGAGGGGAGCTGACGTTCAGTCTGTGTGTGCCCTCCCCACAAACTAGAGGACAAAGTCTCCATAGTGCCACCCAGTCATCTTGCAGATGGGGACACTGGTGCCCAGGGATCCAAAGAGCTCAAAACTAAGTGCTGCTTACTCTGTGCTGATACTTTAATTACATCACCTCAGCCTTCTCAAAAGCACCTGTTCTGTAAGGGCACTATTTTGTTATAATTAAAAAAAATGTGTATTGTAAAAGGCACCATGTA
>PVHX01024292.1:0-24052 GCA_004024805.1 Geosciurus inauris
TCTGTCTCTAAATAATATACAAAATAGAACTGGGGATGTGGCTCAGTGGTCGAGGGTCCCTGAGTTCAATCCTCAGTACAAAAAAAAAAAAAAATAGATGAGGTGAAATCCATGATGTTTCCATTAGTATGTAAATAGTCTGTGACTTGGTTTGAGTAAAAGATGCCAAAAAGTTTGGCAATTTCATATCTTCTTCCCTTTTCTGTGATATGTGAGATGCATAAGAAGCTGAATTAAGCCTAAAATAGATACTATACTACAAATATGTGACAGTGCTGATTGTCCACATAAACCCATTTGCCATTTTCTTAGTAATTAAGTTACAATTAGGTGCTTGATTATGTAGCTAGCACCTATCTCCCACAGTCCTTTGCAATTAGGTATATGCCCTTGTAACTAAGTTCTCTCCACATGAACAGGAGTGTTGTGTACCACTTCTGGGTCTGGGCCTAAGATAATGGGCATGTATTCCTTCCTATTACTTTTTCCCTTCCCACTGACTGAAACTTAGACATGGTGCATGTATTGATCATGTAAACAAAGAGTTTCCTTGGTGGATCATGTAGCAACAAAATAGAAGGAAACCAAGTCCCTGAATTACCACATGCAGATCTGTCACACTGACTGTTAAATGAGAAAGTATTTTCTCTATTCTTTAAACCACAGTGCTTAGGGTCTTTTTATTACAGCAACTTGCTTTTTACTGACTAATTCAGAAAAGGAACTATGTTATGAGAGAAGGGCATAGTATGCAATAACATTTTCTACTAGATAAATTTAATTTCTTATTTTAATACAGATTGAGTGTCCCTTATCTGAAATGCCTAAAACTAGAAATGTTTTAGATTTCAGGATTAGGTTTAGATTTCAGGCTAACATGAAATTCATTATATTTAACATACACCTTATACACATAACTTGAATATAATTTTATACAATATTTTAGTGCATCTGCATTTTAACTGCAACATTTCACATGAGGTCAGATAAAGAATTTTCCACTTGTGGCATTATGTCAGATTCAAAACCTTTGAATTTTGGAACATTTTAGATGTCTAGATTAAGGATGCTCAATTTGCATCTATCTTTTACTGAACACTGGACAAAACTTGTACTTGTATAGAAGACAAATCAGTGCCCATTCCACTATTCTTGGGCCTTTCATTGTGTGCTGCTGAAATCTGAGTTGCCAGGATCTGCCTTTATGTCTTGGTATGTTCTTCTTCTTGCTCTGTGTGGGTATAAAGTGCTAAATAATTAGTATTCCTAGAAGCAAACTTCAACTAAGGACCTTGTTTTGTTGGTATATAAGTATCCCATCTTCTTCACCCCTTGGGTGGATTAATTCTCAGGTGTGTGCTTTGCACCATTTTTTAAAGCTTCCTTACAGAATTAAGTTGCAGTTGCCTTTATGGTAGATGGTTTATCCTTGTCCTTGTTAGTTTCTTCCCTGTTGCCCAATCACTTCCTCCACTTTCTTATCATATTGCCAACTAAGCTAATTATGATCAAATCTTTGCATTGAGGTCTGCTTTTGGGAGACCCAAATCTCAATTTGCTCCAGCTACTGTATATTCACCATCTCAGCCTAAAATAATACTCCAACATAGACATTATTATTAGATAGGATTATGCTATTTATTTAAATGAATTTAATTTATGAGAAGTAGCTTGACCAATGTCAGACTAAAAATGAGAATTAGTACCCAGTACTACCTCACTCAGAAGTTGCTGCACCTTCCCAAAGAAGTGGACGTTCACCAGGAGCAAAAGTTTTCCATTTTCTACTGAAGCACTTTCAGTAGAGGTAATGCTAGAAGTTTTATAATTGAAGTTATACTTTAGGAAAATTAGATAAAATTGACTTACACTAGCCTAGATACTTTGTGTTAAATAGAACACTTCTGATAACACTTTCATTAAGCAGAACATTTTCTAGACCGAAAAAGAAAAAAAAAATAAAAAAGAGGCATATTTAGGCTATTTACTAACAAATTATTAAGCATTTTTAAAAGTAGTTAGTCAATTCCTAATCAGAGCTAATTCTATTGAACAAATCTGCTTATTAAGGGGTCTGTAGATGTTCTTTCTGATAGGAACCAAGCTCTGTGCACCTCCCTGTGAAGACTTGTGTAACAGGATAATAGGTGAATATACATTGAGTTGTAAATAACTCATAAGGCTTAAAGGACTCAGGAATTTTCATATTTGATCAAATAATTCAATCTGTCTACCTATGGAACCCAGAATTTTGATTTTAGAATTTTAGTTGATGAGTCAACAAATAATAACAACAAATAATATTTAGAGATATTTAATGAGTTACCTGTCCCATACTTTTTAATCTTATGTAAAGCAAAGCAAGCACACAGAGGATAGTGAAAATTTTTACTCTTATTGTATTAGTGACTTAATATGTACATTCGTTCATATTTTAAGTTAATAGTCTGGTAGGAAAAATACTGCAAAGTTGTCCTACACAGGCAATATACCAGGTTAAAATAATGATGCTATGAATAGCATGGAAGTATATCAAGATCTCAGAGAAAAAAAATCTATGTGTTTACTCTTCACTGCCTCTAGATAAAATCTAAACATCACATTCCTAAAAGGATATGCAATATCACATTCAGCCTAGGCAACTGCATTCCTCTGCTGGTCAGCTGAACTCTGCGGCATGATCTTAAGCTTTGGCTATTTGAGGTAAGTGAACCCTGTGGTCACGCCTGCTTCAGTTGAAGCTGATGTCAGTAGGGGTGGGCCTGGAGGAGAATGCTAAAAGCCAAAAACACGGATTATCTTCAGAAATGTAATGAGTCAGTTCCTACCCTTATTGATGTCAGATTTTTATAGGGAACATTACATCACATAAAGTCTGAAAAAGTATGAAAGCCAGAATAAGCAAAGCTCTGTGTCAAAAAGTCTGAAGTCTCATAGCAGACAGAGTTCAGCAAATGTAGTTACATTCATATGACTTTCATTCAGAAGGAGTATGGTTATAATACACTGGACCTTATCTAACCTATAAACAGAAATATGTGCCTTGGAAATATGCACTTATCTAATTTGTAATACTGTACAAAATTTTACATACGTATGTAAATAAAAACATCTTGTCTGTCTCTAGAAATGGCATGTTTTTCATTTGTCCAAGGACTATTTACATCTTTCTATAGATATGTTAAGTTCAATTAAACAATGAAATGTAGAACATATATGTGTATATATACTAATGCATTTCATCTTTAAAAATCTTTCTATTTAAAAACTTACTATGTATTCAATCTTCCACAGCATATTCTTATTTCAAGCCCTCAGGACTTAAACATTATTTCCCTGAGGATGTCATGGTGCCTGACTGAGTTTTAACTAAGATCTAAATGTGTTTGAAGTTACACATTTAGATCTCCAGTAATGTGATAATGGTTTTGTAATTATACGGATTTGTTTTTTCTTAAGTTCTTCTTTATTTGCAATATGAACTTAAGTAGAGGTTTCTGTTTCTGTTTTTGTTTTGCAGTACTAGGTTTTGAACCCAGGGGTACTCTACCACTGAGCTACATATGCAGCCCTTTTTATTTTTTATTTTGAGACAGATCTTGTTAAGTTGCCCAGGCTGGCCTTGAACTTGCAATCTTGCTGTTTCAGCCTCCCGAGTAGCTGAAATTACAGGTGTGTGCCACTATGCGTGGCTCTGAACTTAAGCATTTACAGATGAAATAATATGGTCTCCAAGATTTGCTTTAAAAACTTCAAATGCTTTGGAAAAATAAAAGTTAGAGATTGTAGATGAAATAACAATGCAAAATATCGATAATTATTGAAGTTGAATGAGGAGTATACAAGGACTCCTTACATTTTCTTTTTTCTTTTGGTATACATTTAAAATCTCTCATAATAAAGCATAAAACTAAAACAAATGTAAAATAAGGATGATGCAATTTTTATTTTATGCTTTCAAATTACCATATTATGTATTTTTGTGATAGTATTAATTTAGCATAGATTTAAATGAGGTTTTAATGACTGAGACTGCAAATTTTTCTTCAGTATGTGCAGATGCTATCATAAAGTATTTGAAAAATTAAGTTTAGCAATAAAAATACAATATTTTTATAAAAGCAGCATATTCTCATTTTCACCATTTTCCATATTTTGGAAGACGTTTACAAAGTCTGACTGCCTCTGGAATGAAGAGGAAGCCTTGCCAGGGAACCCAAGAAATGCACCTCAGGAACCCTGTCTGCTGTTCCTCTTATCATGGGAGATCTGGCCATTTTTCCGACAAAAATTTTCAAGCACTATTTATTGTTATCTGTTTTCAAGCATCTGGTCAAAAGATAATTAAAAAATCCTAGTCTTTATTTTGCAGTGTGCAAAATAAAACTACGCATGAAGCCGGGGTGCGGTGGCACAAGCCTGTAATACCAGCACTTAGGGAGGCTGAGACAGTAGAATCACGAGTTCGAAGCCAGCCTCAGCAATGGCGAGGTGCTAAGCAGCTCAGTGAGACCCTGTCTCTACATAAAACACAAAATAGGGCTAGGGATGTGGCTCAGTGGTCGAGTGCCGCTGAGTTCCATCTCCAGTACCAAAAAAAACTATGCATGGCACATATATATTTTTTATTTTATTTTGTTTGTTTTTGTTTCTTTTTATTTAGAAGGATTTTAATAATGGGGTTTGTGGTTCTATATTAGAGTTCATCCATACATGAGTGGAACTTCTTAAAATTAAGCACTTTTGTTTTTCAACAAAATTGCCATCACACAGTAACCTGAACATGCAGGCTTGTTCCAACATTGATGAGTGGTATTTCAGTGCCATCTGGTGGCTTTCTTGCTCTATGCAGCATAAGTCTGATCCTGGGCGTGAGGAAATCCTTATTATCTGGACCAGCCTGATACTCCAAATGCCAAATTAAGAGGATACTGGTATAGTAATTTTTCTTTTAATTTTTACCAGTAGTAGAAAAATGTAAAAGCAAGCTTGATATTTTTGTAAGATATTTATTTGGGGATTCATGTTCCCTGTTAGATAATCATGACCAATTTTCTCCTTGCCTTTTTATATATAAGTGCCTTTCACATGTTTAGTGACAGTAAAGATGTTATAGAATGTAGATGCCTTGCCCAGCCATCTGAAACAAAATAAAAACTCAAAGTTAAAAAAAAGAAAGACACTATTTGCCAGACAATAGATCATCTGTTCAAAATCTGTATCACCCTGAACCCCACATCCCAACAATACCATATTTCTTAATCTACTATGGTTCAAGTACTTTCTAATAAATACAAAATTTGAAAGTCAAAAAATTTTACATAATAGTACTTATTATTTTTAATAACACATTGTGTTTTATTTAACACCCTAATTTAGTAGCATGAGTCACTTTCATTGCTTAGAGGGAGTATGGTATCTGAAATAAGAAAAACAGATTGTCCTGTTTGTTATAGAAGAAAAATTTTTTGAAATATTCACTTTCTTTTTCTCTTTGTACTTTCTTGTATCCTCTTGTTATTCAACTAAAAAAGTCAAGAGAACAAGAAAGATACAGTCAATATTTAATGCAGTTTTGGTTTATTTAATGACATACAAAATAGGTCCTGAGGAGAGCAGTGCATAAATTTTACATCTTATCAATTCATTGGAAGAACAGAAGCAATAGGCAAGTGAATATGAAGGTCACTGGAACTCTAAGTGGGGGGGGCTAACGAAGTCAGGATCCAAAGCCCTAGCACTCACAAGTATGGTATGTAGATTTTTCTTTGTTGAATAGTAGGCTTCTTTCTTTATAATTTGCAAACCAGGGACCCTGGCCTGAGCAGACAACGACCTCCTCCCGACCTGGGGCAGAGGCAGAGGAGACCCACCACGCACACGCAGCAGAGGAGCCCAGCAGTCCCCCATCTACCAACTGGTGGTTGTCCCTGCCTATATCCATCTAGAGTCAACAGCCAGGACCAGGAAGTCCCTGGTCCCTGAAGGCCCAGTCACACTACAGGTGAGGTATTGGTAACTTGTAGGGACACTACAAGATTATAGGGTAGAAACTGTAATACCTCAGATCAGCATTGCTAGAGAGGAAGACACATGAACAACATGAAAAAACAAGGGAAGAAAATGCCCCAAGCCAGCCACCAGTTGGTAGATGGGGGACTGCTGGGCTCCTCTGCTGTGTGTGCGTGGTGGAACTGCCTCTGCCCCAGGTTGGGAGGAGGTCATTGTCTGCTCAGGCCAGGGTCCCTGGTTTGCAAATTATAAAGAAAGAAGCCTGCTATTCAACAAAGAATCCATTGACAACACAGTAGATAAAATGTCAGAGAAGGAGTTCAGAATGTACATAGTTAAAATGATCTGTGAAGCACAGAATAATATAAGAGAGCAAATACATTGATCATTACAACAAAGAGATTAGAGAGCAAATACAGGCAACCATTGACCACTCCAACAGAGCGATAAGAGAGCAAATACAGGGAGCAAAAGATTACTTCAAAAAAGAGATAGAGACTGGAAAAGAACCAAGTAGAAATCCTTGAAATGAAGGAAACAATAAACCAAATAAAAAATTCAGTAGAAAGCATCACCAACAGACTAGAGAACCTGGAAGACAGAACCTCAGATGATAAAGACAAAATATATAATCTTGAAAATAAAGTTGACCACATAAAGAAGATGGTAAGAAACTATGAACAGAATATCCAGGAATTATGGGATAACATGAAAAGACCAAATCCAAGAATTATAGGGATAGAGCAAGGCACAGAGGTACAAACCAAAGGAATGCACAATCTTTTCAATGAAATAATATCAAAAAATTTCCCAAACATGAAGAATGAATTGGAAAATCAAATATAAGAGGCTTACAGGACACCAAATGTACAAGACTACAATAGATCCACAACAAGGCACATTATAATGAAAATGCCTAACATACACAATAAGGATAGAATTTTAAAAGCTACAAGAGAGAAGGAGCAGATTATATACAGGGGGAATCCAATTCAGAATTCAGTAGATTTCTCAACCCAGACCCTCAAAGGATCCTGGAACATCATATACCAAGCTCTGAAAGAAAATGGGTGCCAACCAAGAATCTTATATCCAGCAAAATTAAGCTTCTGATTTGATGATGAAATAAAACCTTCCATGATAAACAAAAGTTAAAAGAATTTATAGCAAGAAAGCCTGCACTAGAGAGCGTTTTGGCAAAATATTCCACGAGGAGGAAATAAAAAACAACAGTGAAAACCAGCAAAGGGAGGAACTACACTAAAGGAAAAGCCAACCAAAGGAGAAACCAAGTTACAAACCAAAAATAAACTAAAATGAACAAGAATAAAAGCCATATTTCAATAATAACTCTGAACATAATAGCCTAAACTCATCAATTAAAAGACATAGACTGGCAGATTGAATTTTAAAAAGACTCAAATTGTGGAACTCACATGGATGTTGGCTCACAGCTATGCCTACAATGAGAAAAGAACTGTGTTAGGAACATCAGCTGAAGACAAAAATTGGTTATTGTGCTATCCAATGAATTTTTTATCCTTATTCCTCTATAGCTGTATTAATAAGGCAATTATTTTTCTTTCTTCTTTCAAAATTCTTTCTTTGTTTTTAGTTTTCTGTAATTTGTATATGAGATAACTAGGTATTACTTTATTTATTCACCTATTTATATTTGGTACTTATCCTACTTGATATTCTCTCAAAATCTGTGCTTTTTATCTCATCTGAGTTTTTGAAAAATTTTCAGATAATTTTACTTCAAATATTTTTTCTTCTGTTTTCCTTTCTTCTTTTTGCATTCTAATTATGTGTGCTTTATTCTTTGATATTGTCCCACAGTTCTTGGGTTGCTTTTATTTCCTTTGTATTTTTGTTTGGGAAATTTTCAATTTTTAATTTTAACTTATCATCAAGATTATGGGTTCTTTCCTTGGCCATAATTTAATTGATGGCATCAGAAGGCATTCTTCCTATTTCAGCATGTTTGATTTCTAGAATTTTGTTTTGATTCTTAAAGTTTCCATTTCCCCTAACATAGTTTATAGGTTTTTGCATGCTGTATACTTTTTCCCATTAGAGTATTTAACATATTAATCATAATTACTTTAGTTTTTTTAATTTCGCAATTCAAACATGCATATGTTTGAGTCTGATTTTTATCTTCAGACAACATTTTAGTATATCTTCTAGCCTGTCTTGTAATTTTTTGTTGAAAGTCAGACATGTTTTATTGAATAATTAAAAAATGAGGTAAATAGGCCACTGAGTATTTATTTTATCTGGTGAGGACTTCTTTGGTGTTTAATGTTTGCTTGCAGCTAAAGGTACCAGAGGCTTTAAGTTTTCATCTTGTACTTTTTTTTTAATCTCACTGTTTGAGTTTCCTTAAATACAACTTCAGGGAGAAAGAATCTGTGTATTACTACTCTTTCAGCTATAATTGATTGTTATTATACCAGATCTTTGCTGTTGTGCAAGTCAGATATGGGACAAAGGAGTTTTTTCTAATCTTATCCAACCTTTAAGTGGGTCTATGTCTGAGGACTACGACTTTCACAAGTGTTTCATCAACGTGTACCACCCCCACTGGCACCCTTACTCCCATCTCTGACTGCAGTATTCCCAATATTTTTCTTTGAAACTTTGTCCTTAATTGATTTTATTTTTAATTCACAACCTAATCCTATCAGAGACATGAGGTCTTTTTGGAATCTTCAGTGACAAACTGGTAGGGTATCCGGAAGGAAAACTGTAGAACAGCGAGAGTTTCCCTAAGTCTACAGGACCCCAAGGTTTCCTTAATCTCAAATTAGCCCATATTCTGTCTCCAGCCATTCTTCAAGATTACATATCCCAGTTGACCGCTCTAGCAGTACATTGCCGGGTTCAAGAAATGTAATTTGATTTTCAGACATTTTTGTTACTGTAAGGATAAGATTGATGACTTTTGATTACTTAACATATCAGAGATGAAACATGAAGTCAGTTCTTAATTTTAAAACAATGTTTAGGGCTGGGGTTGTGGCTCAGTGGTAGAGTGCTTGCCTCATACACATGAGGCACTGGGTTCAATCCTCAGCATCACATACAAAATACATAAATAAAATAAAGGTTTAAAAAAACAATGTTTAAAAACTTGTTTAATTTTATTCATTCTTTTCATTTCTACACACTTTTTTCCTTCTCTGATTTTCTTTCCATTTTATCATCCATTTTATTTGGGAAATGCTTTTGTTGAATACAGAAAACCAATGTGATTAATTCTATTTCATGTTTTTAATCTTATTCCTACATCTTCTGTAGACTGTTTTTAATTTCTGTATGTAGAATAATTTATATAATTTTTATATATTGAATAGTTTATAGTTTATCAGGTCTACATTGTATTGTTTCTACTCACTCTTTCTTAAACAATATACATAGATTCTATTGGATAATTAAAAATTAATATATAAATTTTTAAAAATAAGTCCAATGAGGACCAGCCACATATATTTTTATTAATTTAATCATGGAGATATCTAAATTTATAACAGGAATGATAAAATTGTCCTTTACTCAGAGACTTCTGCAGTTTCACTGTGCATGAGGAATATGCATGGTATCCATTTCTACAAGTATCTCACAGTGGTAATGAGCTGAACAAAGCTGTGAACACTTCCATTTTATGGAGAAAATTTCTAAGCATTCTTCTATGAACCTCTTCAAGAGGCTTAAATATCTGAGGTTATAATCAGGTCTACCAAGATCTGACCATTCTCTATCCAAGGAAAGATGAAGGAATAAAGTTGGCCAAAATACATGCAAAAGTAGTATCATTATGAAAACATAATGTCAGTAGGGATTCTTTCTAAAATTTATTTATGTATTTGTACGTGAATGTGCTTTTGGTTTTTTGGTTTTTTGGGGGGGGGGTACTGGGGATTGAACTCAGGGGTACTAGACCACTGAGCCACATCCTCAGCCCTATTTTTGTGTTTGATGTAGAGACGGGGTCTCACTGAGTTGCTTAGCGCCTTGCCGTTGCTGAGGCTGGCTTTGAACTCACGATTCTCCTGTCTCAGCCTCCCAAAATGCAGGGATTATAGGCACGTGCCGGCTATGAGTGTGTTTTTTATGTTCATCCAGCTTAAAAAGAATTAGGGTCAAAGCATTCCTATTTTCATGCTGTCTTTCTCATCTTCATTATCCTTGTGAGACTGCTTTGTATCAAATTTATTTAAATCCAGTTACAATTTCTTTCCCTATTGCTTCCAATATGTTTATAAAGTAATAACTGATATGAAGTTACAGTTGAAAGTTTGTTTTAATGAATATAGTAGGATATCTGTTTGTACAAAAACTAAGCTATGAAAAAATACATTGTGTCTTCTTATCATATACCTTCTTAAATATTTATAGTATACCAATAATGATTTTCAGAAGGCAATAATTACAGAAAGTTAAGAAGGAAGAAATGAAGGAAGGAAGGGAGGGAGGGAGAGAGGGAGGGAGGGAGGAAATAACTGCTCAACTTGTAACCAAGGATTTCAAACTGGATTCATTTTCTCTCCTGTAAGTATCTGTGACTGAGTATATACTAATATTATTTCTTCTATACCCCTGAGCACTTTTTATTTTATTTAGGTTTTAAATTATAAAATATTCCTTCAAGGCATGTACTAGTATAGTGTAAATATAGAAATTCTTTTACCTCAGGTCACTACCTCTTATTTGTTCATGAAGCTATGCATTACCGCTTTCTGCAAGTGTGTCATTCCTTAATGGTTTGCTTCTCTCTCTCTCTCTCTCATATCACATCTCTTCCCATTTTTATTCTTCTGCCATGGATATTTTATCTGCTGTGTCTGTATCCAATAAAGAAAGCCACAGCATTTCATGAACAGGTCTACTTTATTTTTTTTTATTTTTTTATTTTTTAAATATTTTTTTTTTAGTTGTAGATGGACACAATGTCTTTATTTTATTGCTTTGTA
Source organism: Geosciurus inauris (assembly GCA_004024805.1). NCBI lineage: Eukaryota > Metazoa > Chordata > Mammalia > Rodentia > Sciuridae > Geosciurus > Geosciurus inauris. Next base: position 10,992 of record PVHX01024292.1, read on the forward strand.
TGTGGTGCTGAGGATCGAACCCAGGGCTTCACGCATGCGAGGCAAGCGCTCTACCGCTGAGCTACAATCCCAGCCCCCAGGTCTACTTTAACTATCTTTCAAAGCCAATGGCAGAGTGGTGACACTGAGAGTTATACTGTCTGCCTGTGTTTCTGGACTTCAACTGCTTTCAACAATGGTCTCCGGTAAATTACTGAACCACAGCGTCAGCTCTGTCTTTCTCTTTCTTCTGTTTGCTTTTGTTGTTGTTGGAGTCATTGCTTGTTTCACAAGAATGTTTCTGTTCTTTATAAGAAATTAAGTACTGGTCAATACAACTTCTATATTTGTATTATATCTTTCATAATTAAAAAGAATATGATGTAGTTGGGCACGGTGGCACATGCCTGTAATCCCAGCACTCAGGGAAGCTGAGACAGGAGAATTGAGAGTTCAAAGCCAGCCTCAGCAATCACGAGGTTCTAAGCAACTCAGTGAGACCCTGTCTCTACATAAAACACAAAATAGGGCTGGAACTCAGTGGTCAAGTGCCCCTGAGTTCAATCTCCAGTACAAAAAAAAAAAAAAGAAGAAGAAGAATATGATGTGAAAAAAATAATTTGCAAACAAGAAAAATTATAGGGAGAGTAGGACGTCTCTTCTTGTCAGGTCATTGCTTTCTGTTTCTGAAACTTCAGTCCTTCTGCTGACTTATCATCTGACCAAAATTTTCTATTATTCTATGTACACCACAATAGGCCCAAAGTACTTTTCCATCTTCATTTGTAATGCCCAGATCATGGTGACCCCAAAGACCACCAGGGAGACCGAGGCACGTATGTAAAAGCAAAGAGCCTTTATTTGGGCTTAAGCTCAGACTCTCAGACTTCACCAACGCAACGGGTCCATGCAGAGAGCCCAGAACAATAGTTGAGCAAGGTTTTTATGGGGGAAGGGACCAGGTGGTTACAGTGGACATGATGTATGCACAGCATCATTACACAAGTACCAATTACAATCTCACAGCACCCATGGTGACAATATTGACCATTCAGAATCTGTGGGGTGTTCATTACATTTGGCAGGACCCAATCACACCTTTTGAGAATCTTTTGAAAATGACCAATTATGAGGTGAGTTTAAAGGGTCCACATTTAAAGGGTCCGTGTTTAAAGGGTTTGGGCAAGCAGCGAGTGATTGGCTAGTTTGTTCAAAGTAACTATCTATAGTCTGCTGACCCTGACTCAGACCACAGGAATGCTAGGTATATTTTTTAACCTATTTTGATTGGCTGGTCCAAGGGTGGCTTCAGCCTTGAGCAACGTGTGTCCTTTCTTGGAACCAAAAACTCAGGTCTACTAGTTTTCTTGGAGGTTCCGAAGCCTGTCATGGGGTTTATTTAGCTCGGGTCTTTCACATTTTTCACCACATGCTCTTTCCCACGCAACATCTGTAACTCAGTTACTCTTGTTTAGTTCTGTGTCTTCCTTCTTTCAATTATATTTATCCTCTGAATACTATATTAAACCCTGTATGTTCCACAAATTACCTGCCCGAGAGACTCTTCCATCTCCTAGAGATCCTGGAATATTTTGTGATGTTTACCTTCTTATTTACAGGTGCATTACATCTGTCTAAATCAATGGTTCTCAACCTTGACTACAATTCCAGTCACAATGAGCGTGAAAACAAACAAGTTGATTGTTGAACCCATGATGCAAAGAAAGGACCACCGACTCCAGTTTTAAATCAAATTAAGCAAGCTTATATTGTGCACACAAATTAGCTGTACAGTGGCTACCTCCTTCAAACAGTGAGGGCAGCAGCCTTGTCCGGGAGCAGGGAGGTTTTTATAACAGAGAATTATAAAGGTAAGTATCTTAGGAATTTACAACTGACAGGGTTCTGGCAAATGCAATACAGAAGCAGATAGCAAATCAATGATTTACATGGTTTAACATCTTTACATAAGGTAGTAAACTCAGGTTCCAGCAGGGGGGCGCCACTGAGATTTTAAGGAGGGCAGTTACCTAATCAAAGCCAAACATGGTCCACGCAAGTAAAACAAAAAATAAACCTTTATGACCTCTTGTCAAAATGGCTTTCAATCTTAAGATAGAATTAGGCTGGATTCATCATGATGAGCGTCAAATCCCTAGAGGTTGTGATTTAATGTCTAGAGTTGAGGAAATATGGATCAGTAAATTTTAAAAGATTTTTGGGTGATTCTTATTTGAGCAATGCAAATCACTGGGATGGACCATCTGTTTCTAGCAGGGGAGGACTATGTCTTCTCCATCTCTAAGGAATGGTATTGTCTCAGACATACTAAGAGTTCAGTATATATGACAAAGTTGAAACAACTCTGAAATGTCCCTTTTCACTTTGAAATAAGGCAAGAATTGGCCTAAAGGGAGGATCTTATAAATAGATTCACAAGTAGGGTGTGGGGGGGTGTCAAAAAGAAGTCAATGTAGGAAATAAATTATTGAATCAGATTGGGGAAGATGTGGGCTAGTTCCAAAGGAAAGGAAATAAAATGCTGATGTCTACAGAACCTTTCCCCCTCCTCCACCTAGTGTCAAGGATACCTGCTTCCAGGGAATTGTTCCTCCCTACAAGGAGTTGTTAATGAATGAATGTCCCCAAGGGCCACTTCCTTCCTGTCTGTGCTCCTGGGCAACTTTATTCCAACCCTTGGATAGTTCTACTTTCCGCCCACCTTTTGTTCAGTAGTCACACAGGCAGGAAGGGGGAGGAGAAAGCATGAGAATAAAGGAAATCTAAAATGTATAAAAGGGGCAGGACATCTCACTTCCTCAGACACCCAGCTCTGGGGCCCCTGGCTTTGCAGAGAAGTCTATCTCCATTCTATACTTTAAATAAAATTTGCTTTCTAAGCTTGCCTCTGCATTTCTCAGGTGCTCAAGTCAACCTCAGCAAAGCGGTAAGAACCTCAGCAACTTATCAAGATCCTATTTCAAAATCAAAAACGAGAAGTACTGGTGATGTAGTTCAGCAGTAAAGCACCCCTGGGTTCAATCCTCAGTGCCAAAGTGTGGGGGGGGGGGGTGCAGCAGGGGGATCCATAGTCTCTGTTAAGATTATCCCATTGAGGGTTAGGGATGTAGAAGGGCCTGGGCTTAATCCCCAGCAAAAAATAAAAATAAAAAAGAGTATCACATTGGCCCATTTCCTCAGAAGAGTAATTGGTCATAAACATCCTTATTATAAAAACAATAGTTTTTAGTTATACATGGATACAGTGTCTTTATTTTGTTTACTTATTTTTATGTGGTGCTGAGGATTGAACCCAGTGCCTCACGCGTACAAGGCAAGTGCTCTGCCACTGAGCCACAACCTCAGCCCCTAAACATTCTTTTTTAATCAGTTCAATGCAGTTCCATAAAATAATTCAGTATGCAGGTTTTTTTTTTTTTAAATAAAGTACTACACTATGGTACATTCATATGTGTGTAATGACATACATAAAGTTATGATAGCATCATTTTTGTAGGAAAATAGTCTATTGGATATAGTCTAATGCTTTCTTATAGGAGACTAGTTGGATAAATTATAATATGGAGTAATATGGAGTACTATGCAAACATAAAAATAAAAAGAATAAAAGAGGTCTATATGAATTGATATGGAATTATTTCTAGGATATATACTGGTAAATAAGTATATAGAAGTTTAAAAAGTCTATTATATACCATCTTTGTGCTACCTTTTTTTGTAAAAGAGGGAAATAAATGCTTGTTATGTCAAAAAGAAGTGAAAACAGAAAAAGAAGGAAAGAAAGAAAATATTTACCTATAGAGGATGGGTAGGATATGGGCTGGGGTAGCACTTCTGCAAGCATACCATTTTCTGTGGTTTCAACCTTTGTACCATGCCAATATTTTACATGATCAAAAATTAAAGGGGGGCTGGGGTTGTGGCTCAGCAGTAGAGCGCTCACCTAGCATGGGTGAGGCACTGGGTTCAATCCTTAGCACCACATAAAAATAATAAATCAATAAAAATAAACTATAAAAACAATTACAGGGGCTGGAATGTAGCTCAGTGGTAGAGGACTTTCTTACCATGCACAAAGCCCTGTGTTGAATATCCAGCCCTGCAAACAAATTAATTAATTAAATAAGACTGTGAAAACAAACCATTAAATTGAGTACAAGGACAGATATATCTACCTAAATGTATCAAAACTATAAAACTATAAAAAAAAAACAGAAAAAAAATTATATTTATATTATATAATATAATATTATATTATATTTTGTATTTATACTTTGCGCCTCACCTTTGCTGAGGCTGACTTTGAACTCGTGATTCTTCTGTTTCAGCCTCCCAAAGTGCTGGGATTACAGGCGTGTGCCACCGCGCCCGGCTTGACATTGTCATTTCTGAAGAGTGCAGACTAATTGTTACTTAGAATGCCTCTCATTCTGGACTTATGATTGCCTTTGATAAGATTTAGATTAAACATTTCTGGCAAGGCTGATTCATAGGTGATGTGTATATACTGCATTGCATCAGCAAGCTCATTGAGTTAGCGTTATTTTGGTGATGTAAAAAATAACCATTTTGTTGAGCGCTGACAACCAGATGGCTCCATTTTGAAGACACGTTTTTCTTTTTGAAATTAGTAAGCATTCCATGGGGCAATAGAGACCATGTGAATTTACTATTTCCAATTAAACTTTAACCAATGTTCTTGTTAATTCATTAACGATTATTTTGTTTATTTATTTTTATGTGGTGCTGAGGATCTAACCCAGTGCCTCACACATGGGAGGTAAGCACTCTGCCACTGAGCCACACCTCAGCTCCAGGAATAAAGGAATTCAAATTATTTTTGTTTCTCTTCATATTGTGACACTACCTCTCATTGTACATAGACCTCAGTGCTTATATTTCAAAACAGATCTCCATATCATAGAGGATGGACACAACCACAAGACAATCCAGAACTACATCTACTCCATTCAACAGCTTCAGGGAAAATAGAGGAATCCCTCTCAGTATTCACATGTAATGAATCCCACCCACATGTACTAATTGTACCAGACTATATAATCTCAACAACCCTTACCTGGAGGATAGAGCAACGTGTTAGGCCGGGTCAGGGTCACAGGCAACCCCACAGTTCACTAGCAAGGAAACATAACTGGCAGCCCTACTTCCACTCCCATCCCTGCCCCCACCCAGCCCAGAACTACCGGTAGTGAGATGGGGCAGAGCAGAGGCCCTGAGAAGAGAGAAAAGGAATTCCAGGTAGAGGAAAGTAAGAGGTAACCACTACAATTACAGAAAGAACAAATTATAAGGTCAGAAAATGCGCATAAACTGTTCAGAGAATTGCAAAAGGTGGATCCTGGTAGGGCTCTCCAGAACAGTGAGAGAAAGTGCTTGGACTGTGTTGGAAGGTGAAGTGAAATGACAGCCTGGAGAAAGTGATACTTAATTAGGCCAAAAGTGGACGGCCACAATGGCATGATATGATATGGCATGAAGATTTATCAGTCGTCAGTGTTCCTCAAAATGTGGTCCTTAGCTGGGCGCGATGGCGCAAGCCTGTAATCTCAGCACATTGGGAGGCTGAGACAGGAGAATCGCCAGTTCAAAGGCAGCCTCACCAACAGTGAGGTGCTAAGCAACTCAGTGAGACCCTGTCTCTACATAAAACACAAAACAGGGCTGGGGATGTGGCTCAGTGGTCTGGGGATGTGGCTCAGTGGTCGAGTGACCCTGAATTCAATCCCTGGTACCAAAAAAAAAAATGTGGTTCTTAGCCCTCCAATATCAGAAATCACCTGGGTACTTTGTTAAAAATGCAAATTCCTTGGTCCCACCCAAACTTAAACAAGAATCTCAGAAGGTGAGTCATGAATATCTGCATTTTAAACATGCATTATGGGTGGTATTTCTACATCTAAAAAGCTGAGAAAAAATAGGATGGGGTTTTAAAAAGAGAAAAGCCTTCGATAGTAAATGTACACAATTAAATTCCAAAAACATTTAAATTGGAAACCTCTCACTTATTCTCATGCATTTTATCTGTCATTAATTGTGAGATTGGGCAATCATTTAGCTACTCTGAACCATAGTTTCCCAACCTGTAAAAAAGTAAAATTTAAACAGTAAATAGTACAGCATTTTAATCTTTTTATTTGGGGGGAGAAGTCACATTTTTTATTACTTCATTTTAGTTATACTTAATATTGGGGTTCGATTTGAAGTAATTATACAGGCATGGAATATAATTTGCATCCAATTCAGTCCTATTTCCCGTTTCTCTCCCCTCTCCCCACCACTGTTCCCTTTCCTCTATTCTACTGACCTTTCTTCTATTTAGTTATAGCTTTGGGGTTTTTGTTTGTTTGTTTGTTTGGTACCGAGGATTGAACTCAAGGGTACTGGACCACTGAGCCACATCTTCAGCCCTATTTTGTGTTTTATGTAGAGACAGAGTCTCACTGAGTTGCTTAGCACCTCGCCATTGCTGAGGCTGGCTTTGAACTTGCAATTCTCCTGTCTCAGCCTCCCAAAGTGCTGAGATCATAGGCGTGTGCCGCTGCACCTGGCTTAGTTATAGTTTTTTTTTAATTAACACATTATGAATATACATGGAAGTGAAATTTTTTTATACTGGGAATTTAACCCAGGGGTGCTTTAGCACTGAGCCACATCTCTAGCCCTTTTTATTTTTTATTTTGAGACAGTGTCCCACTAAGTTGCTGAGGCTAGTCTCAAGCTTGTGATCCTCCTGTCTCAGCCTCTTGAGTCTCTGGAATTACAGGTGTGTGTCACTGTGTTCAGCTATATAAGCCTTTTTAAACATTATGACATAATGATTTTAAATCTTGCTTCTTAAAATATTTCTACACCAGTATTCAGTAAAGAGTTCATTCATTACGCTTTGGTTGCTCAACCCCTGCATCCCTAAGAAAGGGCTGGCTTTTGCCCTGATCCTGGAAGAGAACTTCTGAGTCCTTGGAATATCCTGCCTGATTAGAGTGTTCTGTATTTCTGAGGTCTTGGAACTTTCAAATCCTATATATTGATTTGGACTTTGGAGGGCTAAAGACTGGGTAACAAATGTCAGTCACATCGGTTCTACATGCCTATGAGACTAACTCCCAATAAAAATCCTAAATACCAAGGCTCAAGAGAGCTTCCCTGCTCTGCAATATTTTACAATATTTTATGTGGTCACATATCATCCCTTGAGTATTCCCTTGCCACCTGACAAGGACACCTGGAAGCTTCTGTGTGTTTTTTTCATGGACTTTAGTTATGCACCTTTTTTCCCTTGCTGACTTTAATATGCATTCTTTCACTGTATAAATCATGATCATGAATATAACAACTTTTCAAAATGCTGTGAGTTCTTCCAGTGAATCATCAAACCTGAGGGGGATCTTGGGAGACCTTGACACATTAGCATTTCAATATTTTAGTACTTTCAGCATGATTTTCAGTTTCATTATGCTTAAAAATTGTTTAGGTATGACACTATATATTATTTATTTCACTGCTCTTTGGTGAAATACCCACTAGAAATTAATCCCAAATAAATCATACAAAATAAGGAAAACATTATATGAATTAAAATGTTTCTTATACCTCAGTAGAAAATGAAAAACAACCTAAATTTCAAACATTATAGTAATTAATGAGTAATGATATTTGATGGAATAATGTATAGTTATTAAAACATTTAATTGAAGAGCAAAATTCTCACCAATTGTATGTGAATGTGGACAGAAACTAAAAGAGAACATAGAGAAATAAGAATTGATGATTTGTGGTGGTATTTGGATATTTTTTTAAAATGCTTTATATTGTAATGGAATTGGTTTGCAGTAAGTAGATACTTTTAAATGCCAAATTACAAATTAATTCATTGGTTTGTGGTACTAAATCAATTTTTAAAATTTGCCTTCTTACCAAGACTGAATCATGAAGAAATAGAAAACCTGAACAGACTAATAATGAGTAATAAGATTGAATCAGTAATAAAAAGCCTCCCATCAAAGACAAACCCAGGGCAAGATGACTTTGTTGCTGAATTCTACTAAACATTAATAAAAAAAAACTAATATCAGTTCTCCTTAAGTCATTCTAGAAAATAAAAAGTGAAGAACTCTTTCATATATGTTCTTTAAGGTCAGCATACCCCTGATACCAAAACCAAATAAGGACACAACCAAATAAGAAAATTTAGAGGCCAATATCCTTGACATACAAATAAACAAATACTACCAAACTGAATCCCAAAAGCACATTAAAAATTTTATTTACCATAATCAAGTGGGATTCATCCCAGGAATGCAAGGATGGTCAATGTATGCAAATCAATAACTGTTATATACGTATCAACCCAATGAAGGTCAGAAAACACGATTATCTTGATTGATGCAGAAAGGAATTCATCAACATTTAACATCCCTTATGATAAAAATGCTGAACAAATTAGGTATACAAGGAACACATCTCAACATAGTAAAGACCATTTATAATAAACCAACAGCTAACATCATATTGAATGAGAAAAACCTGAAAATTTTCCAAAATCTGGAACATGACAAGGATATCCACTTTCCCCACTTTTATTCAACATAGTGCTGGAAGTCCTAGCTAGAGTGATGAGGCAAAAGAAAGAAAGAAAAGTCAATCAAATTGGAAAAAGGAGTAGCCAAATTGTAAATGTCACTATTTGCAGATGACATGATCTTATACATAGAAACCTCCCAAAACTCCACCAAAAAATAGATATATTATGTGTACATACGTATATATGAACTAACAAATGAATTCAGCAAAGTTGCAGGATACCAAATCAACATAACAAAATCAATAGTGTTGCTATATGCCAAAAGCAAATTATCCTAAACAGAATTCAGGACAATCATATTTACAATAAATACAAAAAACTCTAAGAATAAATTTAACCAAAGATGTGAAAGCTCCCTATGATGAAAATTATAAAATATTGGTGAAAGAAATTGAAGCATTGTCTTCCCACAAAAAAGTAGGAAGACACCCCAAGTTTGTGGATTGATAGAATTAATGTTGTTAAAATGTCCACTATCCAAACCAACTTACAGATTCAATGCAATCTCTGTAAAACCAATGGCATTATTCACAGAATGAGAAAAAACAATTATAAAAATTTTTGGAACTAGAAAAAAATCCCAAATAGCCAGTCATATTGAACAAAAATAACAAAGCCAGAGACATTATGCTACCTGACTTCAAACCATATTACAAAGCTATACTAAACAAAAGAGCATGGTACTCACATAAAAAAGATACACCTAGACCAATGGATCAGAATAAAGAGCCTAGAAGTAAAATGACACATCTAAAGCCAACTGATCCTTGGCAAAGTTGCTAAGAACACACATTGGAGAAATGACAGTCTTCTCAGTACATGTTGCTGGGAAAGCTGGATATCCACCTGAGAAGAATGAACTAAACACCTACCTCTCACTGTATTACAACAATCAACCCAAAATGGATTAAAAACTTAAATGCCAGACCTGAAACTATAAAATTGCTACAAGAAAACAGGGAAAATGCCTTAGGACATTGGAAAGGTCAAGAATTTTTTGGACAAGACTCAAAAAGCACAGACAACAAAAGCAAAATAGTCAAATGGGATTTCATGAAACTAAAAAGCTTTTGCCCAGCAAAGGAAATATTCAAAAGAAAGCAGAGACAATCTACAGAATGAGAAAAAATATTTGCAATATATACATCTGACAAGGACTGATTTCCATAATACATAAGAAACTCCAAAAACTCAATAACAACTTATTTTTAAAATGGGCAATAGATCTAAATAAATATTTCTCAAAAGAAGTCATACAAACGGCCAGCATGACAAAATGCACATCACTAGTAATCAGGGAACTGCAAATCAAAACTACTATGAGATATCTCTTCACCTAGCAAGAATGGCTAATATTAAAAGGCTAATGATAACAAATGCTGGCAAGGATGCGGAGAAAATGGAACCCTAGTACACTGTTGGTGGGAATGTAAATCATTATAGTCCTCATGGAAAACAGTATGGAGTTTCCTCAAAAAAATTGAAACTAGAACTATCATATGATCAAGCAATCCCATTACTGGGTATATATCCAAAGGAAATGTTAAATTCAACTGCATTCCTGTGAATGCATTGCCAAACCATTCTCAGTAGTCAAGAAATGGAAACAACCTAAGCGTCTATCAACTGAAAAATGTATAATAAAAACATGCTACATATACACAATGGAATACTATTCAGCCATAAAAAGGAATGAAATCCTGTCATTTGAGAGAACATGGATGATCATCAAAGTGAAATAGATCAGGAATAAAGGACAAATACTACATGATCTCATTCACGTGGAATATATAAAAGTTGATCTAGTAGCAGAGAGAAGGACAGTGGGTGGGGGAATGAGGAAGGAACTCTCTGGTACTATTGCACTGTATGACAATTATAGATAACAATTATGTACTGTACATTTCAAAAATCTAGAAGAAGCTGGATGCAGTGGCGCATGCTTGTAATCCCAGCACTTAGGGAGGATGAAACAGGAGAATCGCAAGTTCAAAGCCAGCCTCAGCAATGGCAAGGCGCTAAACAACTCAGCGAGACCCCGTCTCTACATAAAACACAAAATAGGGCTGGGGATGTGGCTCAGTGGTTGAGTGTCCCTGAGTTCAATTTCTGGTACCAAAAAAAAAATCTAGAAGAAAGGATTTTGAAAGTTTTCACCACAAAAAAGTGATAAGTGTTTGAGGAGATAAATATGTTTAACCTGATTTGAACACTACAAAATGTATACATGTACCTAACATTACATGGCACTCCATTCATGTACAATTTTTATGTTTGTATTTAAAATTTCAAAAATAATAAATTTGAACTTCTGAAAATTGTAGATCACTGACATATGTGCCACCTGTTAATTAAAATGGAAATTCTAAATTCTATGTGGAATCCAGGCCCCTTAAACACAGGATTAAGAAATAAGAGAATGGAGGAGTGGGGACACTTTTTGTGGTAGAGGAGGATTGGACTTTAGAAATCAACCCACCTAGGATGAGTACCAGCTATATCCACAATTAGTTATGAGGTCTTGAGCAATTTTCTTCACCTTGCAGAACCTCATTTGGGAATGAGGATAATAATTACAATTGCTTTAAACGGTTAGTGCAGCAAGTAAGCAAAACACTTAATGCAATGTCTGGCATTGAAGAAAAACTGAATATGTCAAATATTCCAGATGTTAATCTGTTTATATTTTTAAAGTGCTTTCCATTCTGTGATATCTTTCCAATATTATATTAACTATAAATCAATGTCATCTTAATGGCATAATTTTGGCCCAGTAGATCTGAAAAGAAATCTTAATTTTTAGATGATTGATGTAAGGGTTGATAAATGCCTATATTACATTTGTTCTTTTCCTTTTAGCTAAATCATAAATCTGATTTGGAAAACCAAATAATCTCATTCAAACCTCCATTACTAATTTTCAAATGTAAACGAGAGCAGCATTAGCATAATAAATATTTGTCAGAGGTTATTAAATGAACCAAAAACAATAACAACAAAAACAAAAATAATAGATGGAAATTCTTACCACAGCCACTGTCATTGCCTTCCAAAAGTTTCTGGGCATTGTGCTTTGCTTAAGAATTCAAAGATGAAAATCGTTAGAAATTGTTTCTGTATTTTTAAGTACACAACATAAAATTGTGTTCAAATTGTCTTTCCTTGATTAGTTCAAAAGCAAAATAAAAAATGATAGTGCACAAATATTTCCCCTATTTTCCAAAGTCTCATTAGACATCCAAGCTATCTGATAATGTTGCTTTAATTATGTGTCTGTGTGGGAAGCATTGTTTCCCACCAAAGCATGCTCTTTATTTGGTCAGGCAGGAGATTTGGAGAAAAACAAGTGAGACACTTTTCTTTTCTTACTAGTGGGATTCAAGCCTGCACTGAGGAAATATTTGTCATGCTCACCACATTTTTGTCATATGCTTGTATCACACAGCCAGTGTCCAACTTAGAAGCAAGAAGAATAGCTGCTGTGTGTAATGCTGGCGAAATTCTCCCTGCTGCCCGTCTCTCCTCCTACAGGATTGCCAGGACAATCTTTCTAAAACACAGTTTTTCATTTCTGAATCCTGCTCAAAACTTCTTATGGTCTCCATCTTGTCTCTTGCCCGACTTTCAAGCTATCCAGTCTGTACTAATAATTCTTCCCCCCGAAAGCATCCTAATAATAGAACCGGACAAGTTCAACTCATTATCTTACTCATTCTGCTGTCACATTTGTCCAAATCCTCATCATCTCAAGACCCAGCTGAAGATGCCTCTCATTCATAAAAGCTTCCCAAGTCTTTAAGGTTTATTTTCTCCAAACAGCCACAGCAGCCCTTATCTGAGCTCTTTCTTCAACACTTAACAAAGTACTCCTTTGCACTTTCCACCTTTCAAGTAACCACGTCTTTTTATGACCCATCTTCTATTCTAGTTGTTGGAAAACAGTAGGTATTGTGAAAGCAAAAATGATGATTATATCTGTGGTAGTTTGTATTATTGTTTGCAATTATTCAGTCCCTCTCTTTTTGTGGATAAAATATATCTCCCTATTCCATTGATTTGGGGCTTGAGTATGTGACTGACTTTGGCCAGTGGACTATTTGCTACATACCGCTTCCAAACTGAAGCTTTTGGAAAGATTACAAGATTCCAGAAGTCCATAATTCCTGTGCTCTCTGCCACAGGAAAGCATGTTGCATCCAGGGCTCCCATTTAGTTTAGGTTCCAAAAGGAGGAGATATATAGAGCAGACTCAGCCAGCAGTCTGGGAAGAGTCACAACATGCAACCAGTAGTTGACAGCCTGTACCTGAGGTAAGAAATAAGTATTTGTTATTGTAAATCACTGAGAATAATTGGGATTGTTATGCAGTGAAAGCTGCCTGATAAAATATCTAATATTTTGCAGGAACTATGTCATGTATCCATAATATTTCACTTAACTGACATAGGCTGAGGTTTTG
>PVHX01024293.1:0-24248 GCA_004024805.1 Geosciurus inauris
ACTAAAAAAATAAATTAAATTAAAAAAAAAAAAAGGACTGGGGATGTGGCTCAGTGATCAAGTGCTCCTGAGTTCAATCCCTCGTAAAAAAAAAAAAAAAAAAAAAAAGTGCTGTTTGTTGTGTTCTACTATGGAGTACTTTTTCTCCTCCATGTTCTGAGGATTGAGCTTTGGGCTCATGGACACCTTACCACTGAACTATATCTCCAGTCCTTTTATTTTTTAAATTTTTATTTTGAGATATGCCTACATTAAGATTCAAGGACTGACTGTCACAACCAGTTTTAGGCTATTAGGCAAATATTTTACCCTGAAGTCTCAGTTTTCTTTGTAAGACTAAGGTTAGTTGTAGAATGCTTTTATTTATTTATTTATTTTATATATATATATTTTTAGTTGTAGATGGACACAGTGTCTTTATTTTATTGCTTTGTATGTGGTGCTGAGGATCGAACCCAGGGCCTCACGCATGCGAGGCAAGCGCTCCATCGCTGAGCTACAATTCCAGCCCCTGTAGAATGCTTTTAAATCTAATACTTTAATTTACTAATCCAATAAAAGTGGTTTTGAAATAGTACCCTTGTAATCACCACTGTATTAATAAAATAATTGCAATAACAGCAATTACTACTTGTTGAGAGCTCACTGCTCTCCAGGTTCCATGCTCAAGGCTTTACATCTATTACTCTATTACTCATTCTTTTAAAATTTTCTCCAACATTCCAAAATGTTGGACTCAGTTGCCAGTGCATATTTGTATTTTGTTGTACACAACTTTCTACTTTTATTAGGATAATAGAAAGATCACATTGGTCAAAGGAGCAATTACCAATATTCTTTCTGTTAGTTTCAAGGTTGACAGGAAACAAGACCAGAGTGAGATAAGAAGTTTGGGCTTTTATGGATGTGATGGACTTTTGGACAAAGAACAATGCTGTTTTCCTGGCCAGATATTTTCAACTCAGATTTGTACAAGTGTTCCCAAAGTGGTAAAAAGCATTGTAGCAAAAGATCATTTCTTGAACAGGATACAGTGGCACATGACTGTAATCCCAATGACTTGGGAGGCTGAGGCAGGAGGATGGCAAGTTAGAGCCTGGCCTCAGCAATTCAGTGAGACCCTCTCTCAAGATAAAAAATTTTTTTTTTTTTTAAAAAGGGCTGGTGGGGCTGAGATTGTGGCTCAGTGGCAGAGTGCTTGCCTCACACATGTGAGGCACTGGGTTTGATCCTCAGTACCTCATAAAAAAAAGTAAACAAAATAAAGACACTGTGTTCATGTATAACTAAAAAATTTTTTTTAAAAAAAGGGCTGGGGATGTAGCTTCTTGGTAAAGCACCCCTGAAGTTCAGTCTCTAGCATCCAAAATACATACATAAAATAAAAAATGATTATTTCTTGAGGTAGGCAGAAATTGCATAGGGGAAAAGGAATGTCCAGCTCTAAGTCTTTTGTCTCTAGTAGTAACACTGTTAATTAAATAGGGGCAAGTATGGCACGGTGGTGCTCACCTGTAATACCAGTGGCTGAAGAGGCTGAGTCAGGAGGATCATGAGTTCAAAACCAGCCTCAGCAATGGTGAGGTGCTTAGCAACTCACTGAGACCCTGTCTTTAAATAAAATACAAAATAGGGATGGGGATGTGGCTGAGTGGTTGAGTGTCCCTGAGTTCAATCTCTAGTACCAAACAAACAAACAAACAAACAAGGTGCAAGTAATAAAATGTTTCACCCTATCTCAGACTAATGAATCCTATACCTGCCTTTACATAAAGATTACTTTGTATTGATTTTAAATCACTGATCCCTCTATCCAATCATTTAACATTTTCTCTTATCCTCATCAGGTTGATAAATACATGATACCAGTGTTAACACCACTACTTTCTGTAGAGGGAGCAGTCCATGGCGGAGAATCAGTCACAAACCATTTTGTACTGCTTCTTGCCAAACCAAACTCAGCCCCACAACCCTCAACAGGGCACGCAAGTGAGACCTTAGTGAAACAAAAACCAAAAAACACCCTTCCTCTCAAAAAACAAAACAAAACAGGGTGCTGGGGATGGCTCAGTGGTAAGGTACCCCAGTGTTACCTCCTACCCCTCTGCACCCCGCCCCCCAATGTGAGTGGCAACTGTAGTTCTTTTAATGACATGAGGTGGCCTAACTCACGGGTTCCTCACACCATGGTCTTTGTCAATGATTTCTGGTTCATTCTCTGCTCAGTACTATGTGCAAATATCAATGAAATGACTGCTTCAGTAGTTCTCACCAATGTGCCGAAACATGCTTGCATACCAAATCACAGGTACCCTGTCAGTCTGATCAACTTGCAAAACTTATGTTTGCCATAATTAGAGCCAGTAAAGTCTCTCAGGTGGGCTGTTGAGGCCAATGGATCATTTACAAAGGCTTGAGGTAAATAAAAGCTAAGAGACATAATATGACATCAAACTATGTTATTTATGTGTGTGTATTTTATTATTATTATTATCATTATTATTATTGTTATTATTATGGTGGAACAGAGGACTGAATCCAGGGGTACTCTGCCACTAAGCCACAGCTCTTTTCATTTTCATTTTGAGTTAGGGTCTTCCTAAATTGCCAAGGCTAGCCTCAAACTTGCAATTCTCCTGTCCCAGCCTCCTGAGTCCCTGAGATTTCAGGCATGCGCAACTGCACCCGGCCCATGTTATCTTTACTATGTCTGTGTTTTGATTCATGCAGGTATGACCAGCTTCATGGTAACCTTTACTTTTCCCCAGAGATATAAGGATACAGCCATCTGTTTACATGCCCTGGTGTTGTGCATTACAAGAACTAGGTGTGTCTCTGTTTGGCTTATCATTACATATTTTATTTTCACTTCAAAGTGTGGAGAATCTGTTTCAGTGCTCTTGTCCTTAGTTTTATTTGTTGAGTTAAAAATAGGTATTAATATCCAAACTGGCATGCCTAGGAGAAACATAAGTAATTAGAAGGCTCTAATTGGAGACATTTGAAAACATTCTGAGACATCATATTCTGGACTCCTTTAAGTGCACTAGATATAATACAGAACAACAGTTCTTTCACTTTGAGGGTCTGTAGCATAGATGACTGGAAGGGAATAATAATTAAGAAATTATTTCTAACATTTTCTCCAGAGACTGTTGCCATGATAATTTTGTAGCATTTACTGTGAAGAAAGCAACAGACATAGAATGGAAATGAATAAAATGAATAGAGCAGAGACTGATAAGAGACAATGCTTTTAGATGGCTCTACGAATCCTTGAGCCCAACTCCCTGAAATCAGCTCTCAGATTTGCATGTATTCTGTCAGGTAAAATGGTTCCAAGAAGATATCCCAAGACCAGAAGTATCTTCTTGTTTTATAGCTCTTTGTTGTGACTCAAGCCATTAATAATCAATAATGCAAACCTATGTAGTCCAAGAAATGATACTATTAGACTGGTAATGTTGCCTTGTGAGGAAATATACAATAAAATGTGTATTTCCATAAAGAAATGTGTATTTCCTGAATAATCATGATACTTAACAGAGGATAAGTTTTTGAGATAAACGTCCCAAATCGTCAGTGTGATTTACAAGTATTTTCCATTAATATATATTGACTGTATGCACTGTCAAACTTCTGGTCTCTGTTATTTACCATTTAGTTTGGGCTGAAAGCAAATTTAACTAAGTAATACAAGCAAGATTCTCTAGTCACACAACATTTATGAACTTGGATTTTTAAAACGTTAATTTGATTATGATAGAAACTCAATAGAGAAATGCTTTAAAGTTACTGCTTCTTCATGTAATAATAATGAGGTGATACCTTTTATGTAGGACTTCAAGTGCCATAATAATACTGTAATAGCAACGGACAAGAAGTGAGTGGGAGTCGTGACATCATCCTGAGTCCAGAGGGATTGAGTAATTCGCTGGAAAAATCAAACTGGCACCTGCAGGACGGATTCCCAAGGATGCATTTTCCACTGAGTTTTCAGACCTGGATAATCTACGTGGTGTTATTAGATTGATGCAGCTCCCCACTCCTTCGCATCTAGGAGGAGCGAGAGACAGTAATCTGCATTATTAACAAGCGCCACCCTAGCCCGGCGCGGTGGCTCACGCGTGTAATCCCAGCACTTAGGGAGGCTGGGACAGGAGAATTGCGAGTTCAAAGCCAGCCTCAGCAACGGCGAGGCGCTAAGCAATTCAGTGAGATCCTGTCTCTACATAAAACACAAAATAGGGCTGGGGATGTGGCTCAGTGGTCGAGTGCCCCTGAGTTCAATCCCCAGTACCAAAAACAAACAAACAACAACAAAAAAAAAAAAAACAAAAACAAAAACAAGCGCCACCCCGTCGCTTCAGGTGACCCTGAGGTCTGTCCCACTATAAGACACTGAAAGAAACACCGATCCAGACTTTCAAAGTCATTTAATCAAAATTTCCCGTTGTGTAAAGGGCCCACAAAGGTTAAAAGACTTGATCAAGTCTGGTAGCTAAACGCAGATCTGCTCTTTTATCCCCACTTCTAAGACTCAGGAGCTCACGGATGTTGGAGAAGCTGAAGTCAGCCAGAAAAGCGTTTTTGAGAGAGTTTGTAACCCCTTTTCCCCAGCCGCGGGTACGAAAAGAGGCGTTAACCTGCATTCGGAGTTAGCGTCTCCCTCGCACCGCCTCTGATGTTCCAGAACACCGAAAAAAAGTTGCGGTGGCCGGGCTGTGGCGGGGCCCCGGGGGGAGGCCAGCTGCTCCGCCTCCGGCGCTGGCGGGCGCGCTCCACACTGGCCGCGAAGCGGCGAGCGCGGGACTCCGCGGGCGGCGGGCGGGGAAGGCGCGGGGCGTGGTTTGTAGCTTCCGAGCGCCAAGGAGCGGAGCGCGCTGTGCTGCGCCCAGAGCCTTCGGCTGGACCGAAAAACCGAGACCGAAAACCAGCGAAAGGTGCGATCTGGGGAGAGGGGCAAACGGAGCGTCGATCAGGGGCGGCCCCGGCCCGTGCCCTCGCCTCTCGGCCGGGCGGACGGCGGGTGAGCGCGGCCGCGGGGCCCCAGCACCCTGCTGCACCCCGGAGAGAGCGGGAGGGAGGGGAAGGTGCCCGGGCGAAGGAGGGAAAGGTCCCCCACCAAGGGCAGGGGCGACGGGAGACGGAAACAGACCTGAGGCCGGGGTCCGAGCCCGGCCACGGGAAACTTTGCACGGGTGGGGACAGCGGGATGCGTGGAGGGCGCTGCAAACTTGTCAGCGGGCGGGGCGCTCCGGGGATTGGAGCGAGCACCAGCGGGTGGCGTTTGTCTCTCCGGCTTCTTTGTGTCACCTCCGGGCCCCAGCCCGCCGGTCCGCCGAGCCCGGGAAGGGGCGGCGCAGGAGGTCGGCCGGGTCCTCCAGCAGCCCCGGCCCGGGCGCAGGCCCCAGAGCTCGGGGTGGGCTAATTGTTTTCATTCCTCGCGTCACGCCTGGGCGGGAAAGATTTTGAACACCGCGTGAGACAGAACGCCCAGAGCTGCGGCGCAGAGATTGCAAAATCGTGGGCGGTGCGAGGCTCGCCTAGGGGACCGAGAACCTGCGGGCCCGGGCGCTGGGGGGCTGGAGAGGACCCGCCAGCCCGGGCACTCGAGGAACAGCGGCGGGCGGGGCAGTGAAGCGCCTCGCGAGGGTGGGTGTGGGGAGGGGAGCAGTCGGACGACTGGGATTATAATTCCATTTTGATTGCTTGGGGTCTTTGTTGTCTGAAATTGCCTTTAGGGTCTGACGATAGCACCTTGTCCTCCTTAGGTTATTTTCCTTCGGTTAAAAGGGGGCGCGGGGTGGGGGGTGCTGCGTATGCAATCAGTGCTCCTCCAAACCACCTTAGCGGCTTTATTAGGTGGAGGGTGAGAAGTCCTGAGTAACATTGGCCTTTGTGGACGCCTGTTATTTCCGAAAGTTATTATTTTCCCCTCCCCTAGTGGAAGGGAGCGTCTGAGCTGGATGCCAGCAGGAGCGATTGTCTACAAGCACCAGCAAGTCAGAGCCAAACCGTGAGGGTTCTGGCTAGCCGCGGAACACTTTAGCGACGCTCTTTTTATTTTTTATTTTTTTATTTTTTTAAAGTTTGTTTGATTTCAAGCAACTTTCATCCGCCTTTCCAAAAGTTTCCATAGATCCCAAGGCCTCGTTGCAGATACTGCGTGGTTATACTAGGATGAGTTCTCTCCTTTTCAGGATGAGGAATGCAGTGAAACATACCTGGGCTTCTCACCACTCAGGTACTTGCCACGGAGATACCATAAACGCCGTAAAGCGAGAGTGAGTGTTCGGTTTTTATGGGATGGAATATTTGATGTGTTTACATATTTTAATGCATGACTGCTTCTCCAGTTTTCTTTCTGGAAAACTGTTCAGACACCCAAGGGCTTTTCCTGAGATAGTTATTACTATATGGCTTCAGCCCCACCCGCCTGTCCCCTCTGCTCCTTACCCTCCTGGCTGTGGGAACAGGTGTAATTCACATGAAGTTTTCATGATGAAAAGTCTGGAGATGTCAATGTGAGTAAAAAGTGGAAATGCTTATGTCTTTGTCCACATGTTTGAGTTATGAGTCTTTGGATAGAAGATTCAAAATCAAACCGGTTTGGATCAGCCGGCTTTGTACATTCAAGATGGTTTTAAACTGAGTTCAGGACACATGCCTGTAATTCCAGCGACTGCGATTCAGGAGGCCGAGGCAGGAGGATTGCAAGTTCCAGGCCAACCTCAGCCGTTTAGCGAGGCCCTCAGCAACTTAGCCAGACCTTGTCTCAAAATAAAAAGTTAAAAGGGCTGGGGATGCAGCTCAGTGGTAAAATGCCCAGGGTACAATCCCCAGTAGCAAAAGAGAAAAAGTTATTAAAAAATCACGTGAATAAGTTTACCCAATTTGAAATTTTATTAGCATTTTGGTGGATTAGTGTTGCAGTATACTGCAGTGTTTTGTTTTTGGTCCTGGGATTGAACCAGGGCCCCTCCCAGTCCTTTTTATTTTTATTTTGAGGCAGAATCTCCCTAAGTTGCCTAGGTGAATTCCTGTCTTAGCCTCCTCCTCAACCTCTGGACTCCCAGGTATGCGTCAGGGCACTACCTGCAGCATTTAAAGAACTGAGTTACAATGCAGTTATTAAGTAATGTCCTCAGTAGCATAAAGTGAGAGTTTGATTGAAAATTTAAAAACTGAGTCAGTCCTATTTTAATAAGGCAAAGGATGAAAAGCAATTTATTTGTCATTACTCATCATGTTTTATTTAATTTTTTATAGTTTTTAAAAAATTTTATTCATGTTTTAAATATAGATTTTTAGTAATTTCACAGAATTACTCATTCTTTTTTTTTTTTTTTTTTGTACCAGGGATTGAACTCAGGGGCCCTCGACCACTGAGCCACATACCCAGCCCTATTTTGTGTTTTATGTAGAGACAGGGTCTCACTGAGTTGCTTAGCGCCTCACCATTGCTGAGGCTGGCTTTGAACTTGTGATTCTCCTATCTCAGCCTACCAAAGTGCTGGGATTACAGGCATGTGCCACCACACCCGGCCTTACTCATTCATTTATTCAAAGAATCTTCTATTGGGCTGGGATTGTAGCTCAGCGGTAGAGCACTTGCCTCGCATGCGTGAGGCCCTGGGTTCGATCCTCAGCACCACATACAAGGTAATAAAATAAAGACATTGTGTCCATCTACAATTAAAAAAAAAATGGTTATTAAAAAAAAAAAAGAATCTTCTATCATATATAGTCACTATGCTAGGTCCTGGAAATCTGGAAAACACTAGTACCCACATATAGAATGCTCATTTTGTACCATTAAATACTTGATATAGATTCCCTCATTTGTCCGTAATTCTTTATTGTGTACCTACAATGCTGGGGCTTGGGTGATGATGGTGCACCAGGCAGCTGTGTTTCTTTCCCTTATCTAGTAGGGAAGATAAGCAGAAAATAAAGTGCATTACTCAACTAATCACAGGTTTTAGAACACAAATCAAATCATCCCACTCTTGGGTTTAAAACCTTCTAGTGGCGTCCCATCTCCTGAGTGGCACAGACCTGGCAGTGGCCCCCAGCGCTGCCTCTTTGGGTTCTGTGTTCCTTCATCTCATTACCTTCCTGACCTTTCCTGCTCCTCTCTTTCTTACTCATGTGTGGACATCCAAACACGCTCCTGCTGGTTTTTTTTTTAGGGTTTTCAGACTTAGTGTGCTCTGCCTGCTGCCCCCAGCTGCCATAACTGTGATGGTTCTCTCCCTGACCCCCTTCACTTCTTCATTCCATGGTGCAGTCTCAGAGAACTTCACTAACCTCCAAATTTAAATTCACAACCATCCTCAAATTCCTCCTTTCATAACTGTTTTTTTTTTTGGTCTTCATAGCACTATGGCTGTCTGACATATGATGTTACTTGCTTCTTTTCCATCTTCCTCACTGGGTCACACCCTCCATCAGAGCTCTATCAGAGGCCTTTTATTACTGCTGTATCTTTAGGTTCTGGAACAATGCCTGGCATGTAGTAGTCCTCCATAACCATCTGTTGCACGGACATCGTAGAATGGAAAGGGAACAACTGAGTGCTGAGACAGGGTAACCCGAGGCTCCTGGGTTTCTAGTGAGAAGCCCCCTTTGGAGATGACATTGAAGCTGAGCCTTGAAGATGAGCCAGGCTGTTGTGGGGTAAGAGGTTGTGGAGAAGAGACAGGCGGGAGGAAGATCAGGCAGAGACATCATGAGTTAAGGCCTCGAGGCAGGAGAGCTCAGCTGTGTGTGGGTTTATTGGAAGTGAGAAGGTCATTGTGGCTGAGCACAGTCAACTCAAGGGAGAGTGGAATCAAGTGATGGAGAGCTGATCAGGTGTTAGATCATGCAGGGCCTTTTTAGAGATTCACGTTGAATCCTCATATATTCACTTATTAGCCTATTCTGTAGTTAAAAAACTGGTCATCAGGGAGATAAAATATCTTTCTAAGATAACAGCAAATGGCAGAGCCAAGGATAGGAAGCCAGGCTCTCTGACTCCAGAGCACTTATGTTTCCCCATCATGCCAAGATTAGAAGACAAGTCATTGCAATATACATGTGGCAGTGGCAGAAAAGATGTACCCCTGGGTGCTGTGGGAGGAGGGAAGTTCCTAGTTCTACCTTGGTGTGGGAAGGCCAAATTGAAAAAATGAAGTCATTTTTCCTTTTTTTATTATTATGAAATATTTCAGTTTAGGTGCATCTTAATTGAGAAATAATGTTAATATTAAATGCAACAGCTTATTCACCAAGGCTTGAAGACAGCAAGACCTGCTCTTACTGGTGTCAGATGCCCCCTTTCCTATTTTCAGCAAAGAAATGATTATGTCTGGAATAGTATAAAATCATTTATGTTTGCGACTGTAATTGTTCATTAAATTTTCAGGGATTTTTTTTTTTGAGGGGGTTGCTGATGATTGAACCAGGGCCTCATGCATGCTAGGCAAACATTCTATCACTGAGTTATAGCCTCAGCCCTATACTCTCTTTTTTTTTAATTTTTATTTATTTATTTATTTTAGCTGTAGATGGACATAATGTCTTTATTTTATTGCTTTGTATGTGGTGCTGAAGATCGAACCCAGGGCCTCACGCATGCGAGGCAAGCACTCCACTGCTAAGCTACACAATCCCAGCCCCCTATATTCTTTTTTGATTGTTATCTTAAATTTACAGTTTTACATGATAAAATTTTAAACAGTTTTATTGAATATAATTGGCAAATAGTGAGTGCCCATATTTAAATTTTAATATTAAAATATTAGATATTTTTATTTTTATTTTTTGAGATGGGGTCTCACTATGTTATCCAGGTACATCTTGAACTTCTGCGCTCAAGGTATCTTTCTGCCTCAGCCTCCTAAGTAGTAGAACTACAGGCTTGTGCCATCATGTTGGGCTTGATAAGGATTTTTTTGGGGAGGGGGGTACCAGGGATTGTATTCAGGGGCACTTGACCACTGAGCCACATCCCCAGCCCTATTTTGTATTTTATTTAGAGACAGGGTCTCATTGAGTTGCTTAGCCTAGCTTTTACTGAGGCTGGCTTTGAACTCGTGACCTTCCTGCCTCTGCCTCTTGAGATGCTGGGATTTCAGGTGAGCATCACTACACCTGGCACCATTGACTTACACATAGATCTTTAAAGCCAATCCCTTGCCTCACCCTAAACCTTCCCCTTTCCCACACAACCAGTGATAGCATTCTGACCCTATGGATATGTTGGCATTTAAAAATTTTACATGAAGTATTCCATTATATTGATAAGCTTCAGTGCATTTATCTATACATCCTTTGATAGACATTTGGGTTATTTCCTGTCTTTGGCTATTAAAAGTAAAATTGCTAGGAACATTGTATACAGTCTTTGGACATATGCATTCATTTCCCCTGGGGTAAATGTGTAAGAGAAAATGACTGGATCATATGATAGGTAGTTATTTAACTTAAAGAAACAATCAGCTGGGTGTGGTGGTGCATGTGCTTGCCTGTAGTCCCAGAGGCTCGGGAGGCTGAGGCAGGAGGATTGGGAGTTCAAAGCGAGCCTCAGCAAGGGTGAGGCGCTAAGCAACTCAGTGAGACCCTGTCTCTACATAAAACACAAAATAGGGATGTGGTTCAGTGCCCGAGTACCCCTGAGTTCAATCCCTGGTACCGCCCCCCCCCCAAAAAAGTGAGATGCTAAGCAACTCAGTGAGACTCTGTCTCTAAATAAAGTACAAAATAGATCTGGTGATGTGGCTCAGTGGTTGAGTGCCCCTCAGTTCAATCCTTGGTACCCCACCCCCAAAAAGAAATAATCATGATTTTCCAATCGTGGTCATATCATTTTACATTCCCAAAGTAGTGTTTGAGAGTTTCCTTTGCTCCACATCCTTGCCAACAGTTGGTATGGTGAGACTTCTCACGGGCAGACAAGTGGTGGGATCTCATTGTGATTTTAATTTGCATTTCTCTGATGATTAATGATTTGAGCATCTTTTTATATACTTTTTTTACCATTTTTTTTTTTTAAGTTGTAGATGGACACAATGTCTTTACTTTATTGGTTTGTATGTGGTGCTGAGGATTGAACCCAGGGCCTCTTGCTTGCAAGGCAAGCGCTCTACCGCTGAGCCACAATCCCAGCCCCTCTTTTTATATACTTATATGCCATCTATATATCTCTTTTGTTGAAGTGTGCACATTTTTTGCCATTTTTATTTTTGCAGTTTTGAGGGTTATTACATATTCTGAATACAGGTCCTTTATCAGATACATCGTTTGCAAATATTTACTTTTGGTCTTGTCTCAGGCTGTTTTGTGCTGTTGTAACAGAATACCATAGTCTGGCAAATTTATAATGGACAAAAATTTATTGGCTAAGCCAATTCTAAAGGCTTGTGAGTCCAAGATACAGGGGCTGGCACCTGGCGGGGACCTTGCTGTACCATCCTGCTGTAGAAAAGAGGGTGAGAACCCATTCCCACCATGATAGCATCAGTTCCTCACCTCTTAAATGGCCCGCCTCTAAGACTTTTAAAATGACGATTGCATTTCAGCAGTTTTGGAGGAGACATTCAAACCATAACAATATCTTTCATTTTCTTAACTATCCTTTGAAGATACTGTTCATAATTTTTTTTTTTAAATTTTTTTGTAGATGGATACAATGTCTTTATTTTATTGCTCTGTATGTGGTGCTGAGGATCGAACCCAGAGCCTCACGCATGCGAGGCAAGCGCTCTACCGCTGAGCCACAATCCCAGCCCCTGTTCATAATTTTGATGAAATCCAATTTATCAATTTATTCTTTTTTTGGGGGGAGGGTACCAGGAATTGCACTCAGGGGCACTTGACCACTGAGCCACATCCCCAGCCCTATTTTGTGTTTTATATAGAAACAGGATCTCACTGAGTTGCTTAGTGCCTTGCTTTTACTGAGGCTAGCTTTGAACATGCAATCCTCCTCTTATAGCCTCCAGAGTGCTGGGATTACAGGTGTGCACCACCACGCCTGGCTCAATTTATTCTTTATGGATTATACTTTTGGTGTTATATCCAAGAAGTCTTTATCTAACTCAAGGTCATAAGGTCCTATTTTTTTCCTCTTCTTTTTTTTTTCCCCCTAAAAGACTTACAGTTTTTAGTTTTACATTTGGGTACATTGACCTTGTGTTAATTTTTGTTTATGGTGCAGAATATGGGTGGAAGTTTGTCTTACCCTGCCAGGAATATTTGGCAGTTTCTGGAAATGATGTTTGTAGACAATGTCTAGGCTAAGTCAAGGGGCTCTTGGCATCTAGTGGGTGGAAGTCAAGGATTCTGCTGAATATCTTGCCACGGGAGAGATCACCTCAAAGGAGAAATCAATCATTCAACCAAAATGTCAGAAGTACTGAAGTGCTGAGGTTGAGAATCTCTAGACTTGAGGTTTATCAGTTTAATTGACCTCAATAAACCAATTTTGGTTCCATTGATAGTCTAATTTTCTAAAAAAAATTTTTTTTGCTTAATTAATTTTCACTACCTTTAAATTCTTTTTTTTTTTTTTTTATGGTGATACTAGAGATTTAACTCAGGCCATTGCTTGTCCTAGACAATGGGTCTACCACTGAGCTACATCCTCAGCCCTTTTTATTTACTTTATATTTTGAAACAGGGCTTCACTAAGTTGCCCAAGCCGGCCTCAAACCTGTGATCCTCCTGCCTCAGCTACCTGAGTTGCTGGAATTACAGGCATGCACCACTGTGCCAGGCCAATCTTTAGACATTTGAACTATTGAGACTTTTACAATGATTATTAATATGGTTAAATTTAGCTGGGCACAGTGGCACATGTCCGTAATCCCAGCAGTTTGGGAGGCTGAGGCAGGAGGATTGCAAGTTCAAAGCCAGCCTCAGCAAAGGTGAGGCACTAAGCAACTCAGTGAGACCCTGTCTCTAAATAAAATACAAAATAGGGGTGAGGATGTGGCTCAGTGGTCGAGAGCCCCTGAGTTCAATCCCTGGTAACCCTCCCCCACCCTATGTACATATAGATTTAGGTTTAAATCTATAATCTTGTTGTTTTCTGTTTTTCTCATCTGCTTTTTGTATCCTTTTCTTCTTTTTCTATCTTCATTGGAACCAAATGAAATTTTTTTCCCCAGTGGTGCTGGGATTGAACATAGGGCCACATGTTATGCTAGGCAAGAACTCTACCACTGAGCTATGTCTCCAATCCCTGAATCAATTGAATATTTTTAGTGATTTTATTTTATATATATATTTTTGGCTTATTAGCTACCTTCTTTGTTTTTATTATTTTAATAATTATTTAAATGTATCACAATTTATCTACATAACCTATCACATCATGTACAGTATGAAAATCATAATAGTAAAATTTGATTTCTCTTGACCTTTATGCTATTATCATATATTTTACTTTTCATCTGTTCTAAACTCCATGCTACATTATTATCCTTTTTTTTCCCCTCCAGTAGTCAATTATCTTTTAAATAAGAAAATGAAACAAAACAAAACCCATGTATTTACCCATGCAGTTACACTGGTTATATTCTTTATTTTAATATTGTTAAATGAAAAAGCCAATAAGGTTTAGGTTATTGGATTCTCATGTACTTTCCAGTTTGTAAAGTTAAACTTTTAAAGAAGTGAAGTTCAGAAATCAGAGCATAGTTCATTTTATTAAACTAAATCCACAGAATTGTTTTAGGGCAGATGATTGCTGCACTAGGAAGATATTTTAGTGTACTGTAGAGTATTGGAAAAGCAGAACACCTGGACTTGGAGCATTCCACTTGCCAGAGGTGCACTGGTTTTTTTCCTTTTTTCTGAGTAGCATAGAAGGAGGGAGGTGGATGGGGAGAAGTAACTCATCCATGTTGACATTTTCCAGACCCTGAGAAACTTTGAAAGCTGAGTTTGAAAGCATTTCTCTCTCTTGATTTTGTGTGTGTTGAAAAGCACTTTCTTCTAGCACTTTGGGTCAGGGAAACACATTGGATAAAAGAGAGTCTCAAGCTTGTACTTGCCCATGTCCTTATTTGATTGAAAACTGCAATCTGATATGCACTTCTGGGATCTCTCTACAGTCTGCATCTGCTTGTTGCTCTAGTTCTGGCTGACTTTTAGTCTTCCTTTAGGTACTGCCAGTGTTTGCAGTTTGTCCTCTATGAGTAGCTCTTTTCCGTCTGGGTATGCAAATGTATCCCTGTTCAGTTCATTCAACAAGTAATTTCTTTTGTAAATATTTATCATTTCTAGGCATTGTGAAAGTCAGTGTCCCTTGCCCTTAGCCAGCTATCTAGTAAGAGAAAGGATTCATGGTGAAACAACTGGTGTTTGGTACAGTGGAGGTGTGAACAGAGTAAAACATCAGAACAGCAGTGGTTCTCAAAGTGTCATCTGGGGACCAGCAATAGCCAACCTGTAGAATCAAAACCTTGATGGTGGGGCCCAGCAATTTGTCTTTTTTTGGTACCGGGGATTGAACTCAGGGGTACTCAACTACTGAGCCACATTCCCAGCCCTATTTTGTGTTTTATGGAGACACAACGTCTCACTGAGTTGCTTAGCGCCTCACCATTGCTGAGGCTGGCTTTGAACTTGCGATCCTCCTGTTTCAGCCTCCCAAAGTGCTGGGATTATAGGTGTGCGCCACCGTGCCCAGCTGGCAATTTGTCTTTTTTTTTTAATATTTGTTTTTTAGTTGTAGGTGGACAGAATATCTTTATTTTATTTTTATGTGGTGCTGAGAATTGAACCCAGTGCCTCTCGCGTGCTAGGTGAGCACGCTACCACTGCGCCATAACCCTAGCCCCTGGCAATTTGTCTTTAATAAGGCTTCAAAAGTGATTCTCATGCTGCTCCATGTATGAATTACGGGTATATGTGGAGGATTAGATGACCTCTGACATTTTCCCTCAGCTCTTCAAATCTGTGAATGTGGTTTAGAAATGTGGTATTGGTGAAGAGCCCTAGTTGGTAGTAATAAAATATGAAATACACTGTAATTGCTCTGGGTGTGGTGGCACACACCTGTAATCGCAGAGACTCAAGAAGCTGAGGCAAGAGGATCACAAGTTCAAGAGCAGCCTCAGCATCTTAATGAGACCCCACCTCAAAATAAAAAATTAAAAAGGTCTGAGGATATAGCTGAATGTAGAGCACCCTGAGGTTCAATATCCAGTACTGTAAACAAACATATAAACAAGCCTCCCCCAACAATTATTGTAATGTAGATGAAACAAATTCAAAATGATAAAGTTGTGTTTGCATTGGAACCATAGTCAATCGGATTTTTTTTTTTTTTTGCGGTGCTGAGGATTAAACCAGGACCTTCCTCATTGTAGCCAAGTGCTCAACTACTGAGCTATACCCCCAGGCAGTAAATCTTTTAAAAAATATTTTTATTTGTTCTTTTTAGATATACATGACAGTGGAGTGATTTTGACATTATATGTACACAGAGTATAACTTACTCTAATTGGGATCCCATTCTTGTGGTTGTACATGGTGTGGAGTTTCACTGGTCGTGTACTCATATATGAACACAGGAAAGTTATGTCTGGTTCATTTTGCTGTCATTCCCTTCCCCCTCCCTTCCCTTCCCTTTGTCTAATCCATTGAAGTTCTATTCCCCCTGCCCCCAGCCCCCATTATATGCTAGCATCACATATCAAAGAGAACATTCGATCTTTGGGTTTTGGGGATTGACATCCAGTAAATTGATTAAAAATTTTGTTATTATGAAGAATTTCAGTTATATTCAAAAATAGAGATAATGGTAAAATGAACTCCTGTGTAACCATTAGTCACTGCCAGTAATTATGTCCAGGGCGGTGGACAACGGTAATCCCAGCTACTGGGGAGTCTGGGGCAGAAGGATCATGAGCTTGAGGCCAGCTTGGGCAGGTAGGGATTCCCAGTTTAAAAAAAACAAACCAAAAATAACCCAACTTATGCCAAGCTGGTTTTAACTTTGCCCTTTCCTATTCCTCATATGTTGGATTATTTTTTTGAAGCAAATTTCATACACCATATCATTTCATGTATAAATAGATTTTTAATTCTTTGAGATATTAAGGTATTTGATACAAATTTGAAACTAAATCACACGAATGATAGATCAGATTTCCCTCATTCATTTATATAGTAGTGAGTAAAACAAAACAACCAATGTGAACACTTGTATACATGTATTCCTATTAGCCTAAAATCCATTAAAAATAAGCATACCTATGACTACTGTGAATACATTATTAAAGCATTTTATATACACTCATCATCATATTCGCATTGTACTTATAGATAATATTCCAGAACAGAAGAAAGAATATATA
Source organism: Geosciurus inauris (assembly GCA_004024805.1). Classification (NCBI taxonomy): domain Eukaryota; kingdom Metazoa; phylum Chordata; class Mammalia; order Rodentia; family Sciuridae; genus Geosciurus; species Geosciurus inauris. The sequence continues at coordinate 16,356 of PVHX01024293.1, forward strand.
TCCATGCCCTGGAAGAAGAAATTTTAATTTGAAAGGCAGGTTTTAGGGAAGTGTAAGTATTAGAAGGTTTGAAAGGTTTGGGGGCTGATTTTTACATGTAAATTAAGAATTCTTACTATTCATTTCAGTAATTATGTTTTCCCGTTTATAAAGAAAGTTATACAGCATGTTAGTATGCATGGGAATTAAAAGAAAAAATCTTTGGGCTGGAGATGTAGCTCAATGGTGAGTGCATGCTTATTATTTGTAGAGGTCCTGAGTTTTATCCCCAGCACCAAAAAGGGAAAAAAATCCACTCATCTTAGTCAAAAGAATACATAGAGTCTTTTCTTCAAGGTTAGAGATAATGTATTTTGTCAGAAATCAGGCTGTGAGATGCTTGTGTTTGGAGGGGAAGGGCAGAATTGATTTACACAACATGGTGCCTGTCTTCTCATGCTTTGGCTTAGGATCGCAAGTGTGGTGTCCTGAGGAAAAGCTGATTGTATCACTTAGGACTAATATCTTCATACTTAGCTGCTTCTCTGTATGATTCATAAGTTAAGGGATCATACCATAGGAGTAAGCTAATTTTAATTGAAAAATACTAATTCCTTAGGAGAAATTTTTAAGTGTAAATTTCAACAAAAATAAAGCTGTTCATGACTCTTCTACAAGCCCCCAAAACTAAAAAAAAAAAAAAAAGCAACAACACAAAAAAAACACAACTCAAATATCTCTAAGCGATTAGTACTATGGGAAGTTGTAGCCAGCCATGATAGGATTGGTTGGTAGACTAATGTATACTGGAACTTTTACTTAAAAATTTGAGCTAGTGATTCAGAAAGAGGGGAAAAAAGAGAAATGACTTATAAGTTCTGTTATTAACAAGTTAAACATGTATTTTCTTATTCACACTTTTATGTTAGCAATAAAAATTAGTTACTAGCATGCTCTTGTTAAGATATCCTTTATAATCATTCATTTGATGATATTGAGTCAGAATTTTTCCTTTGTTAATAGGTCTTTGTTTAAAAGAGAGTATGTTACCTTTGGAGTCTGTACTTTTTTTGCATCGTTGGAAGCTTCAACTCTGTTGGGTAATAATTAATTCTCTTCCAATGTTTAGTCCAGAGCTGATCATATTCCCTTCTGACCTGGATGAGAAGGAACTCCTGAATGTTTGTAACCACAGTTTGATGATTTGGTCACAAAGGCTCTCTGTTGGTGATGTTTCTGAGCCTTGGAGGGTGAGCTTGCTCCTCCTTCCATGAGTCATCACGGTGTTTAGCAGTTGGCCTTGTGTTTTCTTAGCAACTGCTGTTGATTTCAGGTTTGAGCAGGGAAAGCATGTTTTGAAATGATCCAGTATATTCTTTTACATTATCCATGCCTGTTAAACTTTATTTTATTTTTTTTTTTTGGTACCGGGGATTGAACTCAGGGGTACTTGACCACTGAGCCACATCCCCAGCCCTATTTTGTGTTTTATGTAGAGACAGGGTCTCACTGAGTTGTTTAGCACCTCGCCGTTGCTGAGGCTGGCTTTGAACTCGCGATCCTCCTGTCTCAGCCTCCCTAAGTGCTGGGATTACAGGCTTGAGCCACCGCGCCCGGCTCCTGTTAAACTTTATAATGTTAATGTCTGTACCACAAAGAATGAAGGATTGAATACTTTTCCTGTCCCTATCTTCTCCATCATTTTTCTTTTGATTTGTTTTCAGGGGCAGTGGGTTGGGTGGGAGTCAGAGTAGGAAAGGAGAAAAAGAAATGAATCTGGAACACTGTGAATCTGCCTGTTGATGCTCCCGGACTACAGGAAAACCCAAATGGCCTCCATGTGCTGATAGGATAAAGTATAATTTACTGAGGTTTTCAGCTTACTACTCCCATGTGCATAACTGCTAGAGGAATGAATGAATTTTAGAAGTGTCTGTGGTACAGTGAAGTGAAAGGATGGCTTCTGAAGTCAGCCTGACATTGGTTCAAATCCTAGCTTCACTATACACTAACTGTACTAATTGGGGTAACTTACATAACTCTCTGAAAGTGAAGCTGAAAGACCACTTTATAAGAATTGGTGAGTAGTGTTGAGATAGTATAGGTAACAGCACAGTATCTATAGAACATATGGCAATGAAAGTTAGTTGCCCTGTTCAATTCATGGGTATGGTGTACAGGGACTAGGTGACAGGTTTCGAGGACAATCAGAAGTGAATTAGACATGGTCCCCAATTCCAAGGAATGGGGTAGATGGCCTTGTTAGCAGGTCCTTTAGTATAATCTAGAATGGAAGAGGGGCCAGCTGCAGTGCTGGCAAAGTACAGTGGGTGCGGAAAGCAAGTGGTGACCCGTGCCAGCTTTGGGGAAGTTGGGGCTAATTTTGTAGCACATTTGAGCTGGGTGTGTGTATCTGGGTCTCAAATGATCCAAGAAGGGTTTTATAGGTGGAGAACAGAGGAGAGTAGATTTCAGGCTGAGGAAATGCACAGGTTCATGGCAGAATGTGGTAGAAGAGGAGTGGAGAGAGGATTTGTGGGATTTTGCATGCACAAGTATTTGGACTATGTTCTCACACTCTGTGGGAAATCAAAGCAGCTACTTGGTTGGTGTGAGCTCTGTTTCACAAAACTGTTCTAGAGGATATGTTAGAGAGCCGGGTGTGTTGGCATGTGCCTGTAATCCCAGCAGATTTGGAGGCAGAGGTAGGAGGGCTGTGAGTTTAAAGCCAGCCTCAGCAACTTAGTGAGGCCCTAAAATATTCAGTGAGACTCTATTTATTATATATATATATGCTGAGGATGTGGCTCAGTGGTTCAGCGCCCCTAGGTTCAATCCCTAGTACCTCTCCATATGTCCCTCCCCCAAAAAGTTATATTGGAGAGGTGGGAAATCCAATTAAAAAGATTTTTCAAAATACAGGTGAGTGATGAAGAAAGATTCTAAATGAAGTGCCACAGAGAGTGTTGGTGCCATTACTTGAGGGAGGGAAGACACAGGAGAAGGCATGGGAGGGATTTGATGGTGTGGCAGTGGGGTGGCTTTTTTTTTGTGATGCTGGGGATTGAACCCAAGGCCTTGTGCATATGAGGCAAGCACTCTACCAGCCAAGATATATCCCCAGCCCCTTGGTGGGTCTTTTGAGCTCAAACATTAGTGAGATATCTAGCCAGCAGTTGGAAATTCAGTTCTGAAAGAAGGAAGTTGACATTCTTTGTGTGTGTGTACACATACTACGTCTCAGGTTTTATTCTAACCATCTTCACAATTTATAAAAGAGGAAGCAAATTGTGTTTTTATAGGTAAGGAAGTAGAGGCTCAGATAGAGGCCTGATGTTTAAACATCAGGAGAGAGTGTTAGTTGTCTAGTTGTTGAGACAGATTCTTGCTGTGTGGCCCAGGCTGGTCCTCAGCTTCTGCCTCAGCCTCCTGAGTAGTTGGGACAGTAGGTGTGCACCACCATGCCTGTCTCAAACATGGACTTTGATTCAGAGCACTTGTCATTTTTGGCTTTCCCTTCCACCTTGGTGGAAAGGAGGAGTGAGTGAATACTGAGGTAGCCGGCAGGTTGCCCTCTCTGGTCCTTTTCCTCAGTTTCCACCTTCAGGCTCCTATTATAGATTCTTTGCTCTGAGGAGAGAATCATTGTCTACCCGGGAGATTTCTCTTTGTTTTCTGAAGAGTGTCAAAGGGAGTTTCATTCTCCATTTTGTTTCTCAAATTCTAATCTTTCTTTCCTTTGTTTTGATTTATTTATTTATTTGTTTGTTTATTTATTTATGGTACTGGAGATCAAACTCAGGCTCTTGCCCATGCTAGGCAAATGTTCACTGAGCCACATCCTTAACCCTTTTTATTTAGCTTTGAGACAGAGCCTCATTAAGTTGCTGAGGCTGGCTTAAAATTGTGATCCTCCTGCCTCAGCCTCCTGAGTAGCTGAAATCACACTTACCATTTTTAGCTCTGCCTTCCATCATCCTCCATGGTGTGTATTACCATGCCTAGCCTCCTTTCCTTTTAGAGGTGCCTGAAGGTTGAAGTCTTTTAAGTTCTTCTTTTTTTTCCCCTGATGAAATGGAAGCATCTGGAGCTGGGCGCAGTGGTGCACACCTATAATCCCAGCACTTTGGGAGGCTAAGACAGGAGAATCACGAGTTCAAAGCCAGCCTCAGCAATGGCAAGGAGCTAAGCAACTCAGTGAGACCCTGTCTCTACATAAAACACAAAATAGGGCTGGGGATGTGGCTCAGTGGTCGAGAACCCCTGAGTTCAAGCCCCAGTACCAAAAAAAAAAAAAAAAAAAGGAAACATTTGGGTCAGAGTGGGTAAATACTTAATCTAACAAACTGCTTTAGTCGAATTGGAGAAGCAAGAGGGGCAGAAAGAATGTTGCTTTTTCTTTAATGCAATCCTTTTTATTAGATGGTGAAATGTGTAATCCTGAGGTCAAGCTCATGTGTGCAGATAAAAACCAAGTCTGGCAAGACTTTAACTGCCTTTTAAATATAAATATATATATATATTTGGTAATTACCCAAATCCAACACACACACAGCAAAATTCCTTGCCCATATTATTTTCACCTTCCATTTTTGGAGCCTCTGTCCCTAGAGATAATCACTGTGGACAATTGTATGTCCTTCCCATTTGAATATTTCCAAATACTTGGAACCGTCGTAGTTTCTAGTCATGTTTCTAGAATTGCAGCTTTTCCTTTTCACCTAGATATTTGGTGTCAGGATTTATTATTGGAGTTTCATAAATGTGGTTCCTTTTTTTAAATCGTGGTTCCGAAAGTCCCACAAACATCACATTGAGCCTTCTGTTAAATACTCTTGGATCACCTTTTAAATCAGTGACATACCCCAGGTTAGAATTTAGAAGACCTTGAGTTTCTCATTTGTTGCTAAACCAGTTTTGTTAGTTAATTTATGACACTAGTTTGCCAGTTAACTGCAACAGTGGGCAAAAACATTTTTCTTTTTTCCTTCCTTTTTTTTTCTTTTGAGGAGAAAGGGCAGAGAAGAGCTGAGAATAGAAATTAAAACAGGCCCATTTTAGTTTTGTCTCCATATTAATCCATTTACTTCATATGGTAAAAGCTCAAATACTATATGCTATAGTAAATTCCTCTATACAGAGTCTTGGGATGAATGATTAGATTAAATATATGTTACCCATTAGGAGTCTTCTTACTGAAAGTTTAAGAATGTGGGCTTTGGAACCTAAAATACTGGAGTTTAAGTAAGTTTTGCCTGTAAATTTGCTATGTGGTTTTAGACAAGTTACTTAACCTCTCTGTTTCCCTAAATGAGATAGATGGTATTTGTCTTACAGCCCTGAGAGGATTATGGTGCATGTATAGTGTCTGGCATGAGTTAAGTTATGGAATAAATATAAACTTTTTTTGGGGGGTGTACTGAGGATTGAACTCAGGGGCACTCGACCACTGAGCCACATTCCCAGTCCTATTTTGTGTTTTATGTAGAGACAGGGTCTCACTGAGTTCCTTAGCACCTCATCATTGCTGAGGCTGGCTTTGAACTTGTGATTCTCCAGTCTCAGCCTCCCTAAGTGCTGGGATTACAGGTGTGCGCTACCATGCCCAGCTCATATTTCACTTTTAGGTACTATAGGTTGTTAAAAGGAATGTACAATATTGAGAAACTTTTAAAAACAGATTCAAATCTCAGTATCTCTTAGTTGGTTAGCTTCTTATCCAAGGAGCTTCACTCAGAGAATTACACAGATTTTCTTTTGTCTTAGTGGTCCTGCTTCTCAGTGTTGTTCGGTTTTTCTAGTTTTGGTTCTACTTGGGAATGCATGACATGTTTTGAGGCATGTTCTGATTGTTTAACAATGAAGAGAAAGCACCCTAAATGGTTTTTCATGTTGAATGGTGTGTTATGTGTTTTTTGGAGGCTAGGGAGGTCAGAGATATTTCCATAGGGACAGCTTAGAGAGAAGGAAAAAATATTCCTTAGAAACTTCCAACTTAGAATTTCAAGTTTGCAATTTTATGAAAAGAAAGCTTAAGAATTTATAATTGTAGTTATTGGAGATAAGAGGTCAGAAGGAATTCTAATATTGCACGTTTTATCTTCACAGGAAAGTACATAAATTCTAAATAGTTTAATGAGCTCAAAGTTATACTAAAGAAAAATAATTCCAGAAATGGACAGAAATAATTTTTATTTATTTAAGACCAGATAAATTTCTAAGGAGTCACTGTGTATGCTATAAGTAACATCAAAGATAATTTAGTATCCACAGAAGCGCATTCTGTTCTTTCCCTGAGTCGGTATAGCCTCCTATCAGATCTTAAAATTGTGTCTACAGATTGGCAAATGTGTATCTTCAGGGAAGACTTAGAAACAAAGAATTCTGATTGTTTCTCGTTAGGTGAGAAAGTTCTGCTCTGTTTATAAATGAAATGGAAACAAGTTTAGGAGTTTCTAGCAAGTCGCACTGGAAGCAAGTTTGAAAGGATTTCACAGTTGGAGATTCTGTTATTCAGAAACCAAATCTGTTTTTCAGAGGCACCTTCTATTTCCATAGTTGCTCGAATCAAGTTTTCAACAAAAGAATACCTATTAAAAGAGTTGCGTTGCTGGCTGGCATTGCTAAGAGAGACAGCTTTGTTGGTGGTGGTGGGGTGGTGGTGGTTGTGGTGTTCTGGGGATGGAACCTAGGACCTCACACATGCCAGGCAAGTAAGTGCTCTGTCACTTACTTGTTCTGTTCTTCTAAGCCTAGAAAGACAGCTTCCAGGGCTGGGTTGTAGCTCAGTGGTAGAGTGCTTGCCTAGCATGCGTGAGGCACTGGGCTCGATTCTCCGCACTGCATATAAATGAATAAGAAATAAAGGTCCATCAACAACTAAAAAATTTTTTAAAAATCCTCTATGTCCTTAAAATTCTATTGTCAAAATCATTACCAAATGTAGTCAGAATTTATTTATTTTTAAGTCATAGCACTTGATTAAACTAAGATTTATGTATGAGCATCTGTAATATACATGTTAAAGTCTACAATGGTTTATTGATTGATCTAAAGATTTGCAAGTTTATTTGTTTTGTGCACTAAGTCTTAGTAATTCATTAAATAAAGGTAGGTCATAGGAAATGGAGGGGAGCACTTTTCCTTAAGAAGCATAGTAACACTGGGCAGGTGGCCTGTAATCCCAGGGGCTGGGGAGGCTGAGGTGGGAGGGCTTGCAAGTTCAAAGCCAGTCTCAGCAACTTGGCAAGGCCCTGCATAATTCTTTTTTTTTTTTAAAAAAACATTTTTTTTAGTTGTATATAGACACAATATCTTTATTTTATTGCTTTGTATGTGATGCTGAGGATCGAACCCAGGGCCTCATGCATGCGAGGCAAGCGCTCTAGCACTGAGCCACAACCTCAGCCTGGCCCTACATAATTTAGTGAGACCCTGTCTCAAAATAAAATACGGGAAAAATAAAAAATGGCTGGGGATGTGGCCGTGGTTAAGCACCCTTGGGCTCAATCCTTAGTACCCCCCTCCCCCCAAAAAGGGTGGTAAGGGTGTGAGAAATAATGATTTGGAAGAGGATTGATCAGAAATTGAATATAAATCACATGATTTCTAAAATACCAGTTATGAATTATAATGCTGGGTTTGTTCCAGACAGTCTTAGGCTATTCAGCAAAGCACTAATATTGATAGTCTCAGGAATATCATGATTATATAAAATAATCTGTAAGTACAACTACATAAAAGGATGTTTGTCTTGGGTCAATTAAATTTGCCCCTTATTCCCTAGCACTCATTGTTCTGTTCTTCTAAGCCTAGGCACTGCTGTCACTGGTATAACATGGCTCACAAAGGCTGGCGGAAGAGAGAGTGGTGGGTTAAACACCATTCCTGGGCTAACTTTAAAGTGTGTGTGTG
>PVHX01024294.1:5636-25005 GCA_004024805.1 Geosciurus inauris
GGGGAAGGACATGGGAACAATGGTGGATCTCTGTTCACAGGGGTGTAAGGGGGGAGGGGGCATGGGGACAGCAAGGGTGATGGAATATGATGGTCATAATAACCCTAACTTTATGTATGACTGCATATATGTTGTGATTCTATACAACTTACAACTAGAGAATTGATATGTTATCCTCTATCTATGTACAATGAATCAAATTGCACTGTTAACATGTAAGCCTACATAAAACAAACAAATAAATAAATAAATAAAAATGCACTTTCTATTTTAGAGTAGTTTTAAGCTCACGGGAAAATTGAATGGAAGATGCTGAAATTTCCCATATGCCTCCTGTTCCTATGCCTGCTTCTTCCCCATATCAATATCCGTTACTAGAGTGGCACATTTTTTATAAGTGATGAACCCATTATTATTAACACATCATTAGCACCCAAAGTTCATAGTTTACGTTAGTCTTCACTCTTGATGTTGTACATTCTGTAGGTTTGGACAAGCACATAATAACACGTGTCTGACGCTGTACTATTGCAGAGAGGAGCTTCGCTCCATCGTTTGGTCTTTTCCATCCTGTATTTGGAATCACATACTATGTAGGTTTTCCAGATTGACTTCTTTCACTCAGTAGTGTGCACTTGGCTTTTCTCCATATCTTTTCATGATTTGAGAACTCATTTCTTTTCAGCACAGAGAAAAATTCCATGTACCATGGTTTATTTATCTGTTTACCTACGTGGGGGACAAACTGGTTGCTTTCAAGATTTGACTGTTGTGGGAAAAAAAGCTTCTACGAACATCCTGTGCAGAATTTTGTATGAACACAAGTGTTCAACTCCTTTGAGTAAATCTCGAGGAGAATGATTGCTGGATTGTATAGTAAGAGGATTTCTAGCTTTGTGAGAAGCTGCCTACAGTTCTCCTAAGTAGCAATACCATTTTGTATTTCCACCAGCAAAGAATCAGAGTTTGTATTGCTAGGATTTGGTATTGTTCTTGGCAGCATAGGCAATATTCTGGGTTTTGGCCTTCTCATAGTTGTGTAGTGGTATATCATTATTGCTTTTATTTGCAATTCTCTGATGACGTGATGTGGAGCATATTTTCATGTGTTTAGTTGCCCTCTATATATTTTCTTTGGTGAGGTCTTTGTTGGCCTCTTTAGCCCATTTTTAAATCAGATTGTTTTCTAATTGTTGAGTTTGAAGAGTCCTGAGTTTATTTTGGATAATAATTCTTTGATATCTCATTTACAAATATATGTCCCCAATCTGTGACTTCCCTTTTCATTTCCCAATAATATCTTTCAAAAAGTAGAATTTGAGGGCTGGAGATGAAGGTCAGTGGTAGAGTGTTTGCCTAGCATGCATGAGGCCCTGGGTTCAATTCCTAGTACTGAAAAGAAAAAAATAGAATTTTTTCATGAATTCCAGCTTATCAGTTCTTTCTTGTATCTTAAAAGTCATTGCCAAAAAGTTCATCTGGAATTTCCCCTTTTTTCTTATAGTAGTTTTATAGTTTTGCATTTTACATTTAGGTCTATGATCCATTTTGAGTTAATTTTGTGAATATCTAGATTCATTTCTTGTCTTTTTACATGTCCAGTTGTTCGTCTTTTTTGAAAGACTATTTTTGCTCCATTAAATTTCCTTTGCACCTACATGAAAACTCAGTTGATTCAATTTACAGGTGTCTCTTTCCACATTCTCTGTTCCGTTCTATTATCTATTTGTCTGCTCTTCCTCCAGGACCATATGGTCTTGATTAATGTAGCTTTGAAATCTTGAGGTAAGATAGTGGCAGTCTTCCAATTTTGTTCTTCTCCTTCAATATGGTGTGAACTCTTCTGAATTTTTGCTTCTCCATATACACTTTAGAGTCAGTTTGTTGATCCCTAAAATAACTTGGATGGGAATTTCATTCAATCTGTGGATAAATTTGGGGGAACTGACATCCCTTTGCCAGGGGGATTACCAGCATGCACCACTATGTCCAGCTACAGCGTCAGTACATTTTAAGTTTACCCAATGATACTTTTATCACTTATTCTCAGACGTCCCATCTGGAATCACTTTCCCTCTGCTTGAATTGCAGTTGTTGCTATTTTTTAGTGAGGTTCCTTTGGTGATAAATGTTTAGTATTTGTCTAAAATGTTTTCATTATTTCTTTATTCTTAATGATATTTGTACAGGCATGCACTTGTAAGATGATATTGTTATTCTATCACTTCAAGATACTAATTCACTATCTTGGGATCTAATTGTTGCTGCTGAGAAGTCAGCTCTTGGTTAAAGTATTACTTTTTTGAAGGTAAACTGACATTTTTATTCAGTTACTTTTAATATTGCCTTCTTGTTATTAATGTCCTGCAACTTGTCTTTTATTCCTCTTAGTATGAATGTTTTATCCCATTTGTTTGGAATTTCAAAGAGGAGAGTTGGATCTCTTATCTATCCTAGAAAAATCTCTGCCATTATTTTCAAAATATTGCCTCTAATACATGCTTAGATTATAAAACAGATCCAAACATGCAATGGTTTAACACAGCAGTATTTTATGATTTTCTCTTGTAATAGTCATAAATACAGATCTCATCTCATCCATGTGGACACTCGGGAAACCAGTTGATGGAACTTGGCCTATTGAGCATATGGATTTCCAAAGTTATTTCCATTCAAGTCAGCCATAATGAGCAAAGTGGAGGAGCCCATGGCAGGTGCTCGTGAACTGGGCCTAAGAAGCATATACAACTTTTGTGTTCCTTGGCTATAATCCAGGTATATGGCCACCCTTAGAGTGAGTAGGACTGGGAAATACAGTCCAAGTACTTGGAATTAGAGAATTTGGGTTTGTTTTTTTTTTTTAAGCATTTATCAGTTTCTGACACACATTCTTTCTCTTCTTTTAGGTATATGCAGTATCATTTCACTCTATCCACTGCTTTTATTCTCTCATATTTTCCATGACTTTTTATCTTGCTAATGCATTTTGATTATATATCTTCTTTTTTTTTTTAATGTTTATTTTTTTAGTTGTAGGTGACAGAATATCTTTATTTTATTTTTATGTGGTGCTGAGGACCGAACCCAGTGCCTTATGCGTGCTAGACGAGCACGCTACCACTGCGCCATAATCCCAGCCCCTGATTATATATCTTCTATTTCATTAATTCAGTCTTTAGCTAAAACTATTCTGAGGTTAAACCCAACCTGTTGAGATGGTAATTTCAATTGTTCTATTGTTAATTGCTAAAAATGTTTATAACATTTCAAATCTATCAGGTCATTTTATATTTTAATTATGTTTATTTTAACCTGGAAATCATACTTCTTTTAAACAATTTCAACGCACAAAGCTTTGGGGAATCTCTACGCTGTATTTTGTTTCTTTTTGCTTTCACTCATAGTGCCCTCTTTCCTTGTGCATTGTATATTGTGGGTGAAAGGTGTTCCCCCAGAAGGGATTTGTGTTTGTTCCTGCTAGGAGTCTGAGAGCACTACCAACCTCAATGTTGTTAAGTGAATATTTAAGCTAGCATCTTCTCTTTAGAATTTTTGCTTTTGATAACCTAAATTAGAGGAATTTAGAATCCTAAGGTTTGGGGGCTGTCTTGAAATTGTTACTTCTCAAAGGAATTCTTTGTCCTCTTCCACTGAGTGCTAAAATTCTTCATTTGCAGTTTCTTAGAGGAAAGACATTGAAGTGAAGGATCTTGAGTTATAGTAGACCTTCGCCCTGTGGGTAAAGACCTTTGATAGCTCAGCTTAATCCTCATGATTGACATACTGGATTCTCCAAATTTCAAGAACCTACATTGAGATATCTTCTGTTCCTTGTACACTTGTGAGTCAATTGAGATGGAAGCTCAAGTTCAACCTGTTGGGCAACGTACTTAGGGCAAAAGCTAGCTTCAGTGCTCTGCTTATCTTGCCAAATTCCTACTTTCTACTAGTTTTGGGGCTTAACTTCTAATCTCTTGACTGACATTCATAATAAACACAAAACAATGTAAATAGCCTATTCAATGTTTGTGGATTATTTCACTGAGTGGGTCAGTTGACTATTTTGTTTAACTTTCTGCTGGAAAAGATAGTTCCTTTTGACTCATCCTATTGGTGTTAGTTTATATACTTTCTTCTCAGAAGCATCCCTAATCTCCTTTCCTGTGTGTTCCCATAGTTCTCAGCATGTACCTTTATCTTAATACTTGCCACATAGTATTGCAATTTCTGGTTTCTCCATATTTCTGGTACACTGTAAGTTTTGCGAGAACAAGACTTGTGGATCATCTTAGGATAATAATAATAAAATCTATAGTGATAGAGTGGTTTCTGACAATTGTGAATTATTAAATAAATATACATTGAATTAATGAATGTATATGTGAATTAACTTCTTTCTTCCACTTTCTGTATCTTCTCTCAAGTGGTTCTTAGATATTTTCTGGGATTCATTTTGAAGACTGATTCAGCTTTAGTCTGGTTAGGCCTTTAGGATGGTTTGTTATAATGGCAATAACATGAACAACAGTGAACTTGTTAAATATTTAAAAAATAAGTATAAGGTTAATATGAATGTTTTTGGAGGGAGTACTGGGGATTGAACCCAGGGGTACTTAATCACTGAGCCACATCCCCAGCCCTTTTTTATTAATATATTTTATTAGAGACAGGATCTCACTGAGTTGCTAAGTACCTCCCTAGGTTGCTGATGCTGGCTTTGAATTCGCAGTTCTCCTGAGCCACTGGGATTACAGGCGTGCACCACCACGCCCAGTTAAGATGAATTTTTAAAGCTGATAGTTTGCTCAGAAATGTCATATAATTATTGGTAAATAATTTTCAGGTGATATTTGAAATGTTCTATAAATATTGAAGTAATTGCTTAGGTAAAGCTTGAATGATATAGTCAAATACTTAAGAAAAATCTAGAGAAAATCCAGGCATGTTTCATTTACTAACTCTCAATTTTATTGTGTGATGGAGATTCCAGAAACCATATCCCTAGGTTGAGATGGTGGTTACCCTTCTTCATGTCTCACAGTCTATTTAGAAACAGACAGTCATCATCTCCTCCTGGAGCTGGTCGAGCTTGCCGTTTTCTATCTCCTCTCTGACTTGTTCCTGCTCACCTTCCCCTTTAGGGCTCCAGCTTCTGCCCTAGTCATTCGCCTCAATACAAGAGGTTGTCAGTAAAGTTCCACCCAGCCATTTCATGCATCCTCTGGTGGATGCTGTTTTCAAAGAATTAAAGACCAGAATGTTCTGATTAAACACTTAATTAGCCATAATAAAAAATATTGCCAGTTTTAAATAATTGATTCACTCATTAGTTTAATATGCTAATGACAGAGCCCTGAGAAAAGGAAATGGAATAAAATTTACCCTCTGAGAAAATGGGTTGAAATTAGATTTTTACACTAAGATTTCTCAGAGTAATTACTAGCTTCCAATAGATGGGAGTTATCTAACTAGTGCTTCATTCACTGCTTGTACTTCTAATGGCTAAACTTTTTGCAAATGAGAGTGCTCAAACTTGGCCTTTTCATTTATCCACTGTTATAAAGGGCCATAGAACTTGAGGTACAATATACTCACAACCAGGTAGTCTGTGTTCAAGTTCCAGGTGTCACTTCCCAACTGTGTCTTGGAAAAACCTAATCTTTGAGCCTTCACTTACCTGTCTGCTAAGATAAAGACAGTGACTATCCCAGACAAAATTTTTTTTTGTCTCTAACAACATCTTTCATGGTGCCAACTGAGCATAAAGCACTGGACATATATTTACTGAATTAATGAGAAACTTGGATTAGATGATATCTTAAGTGCCTTTCAATTATTATATTCTATTATACCTTTGGCTGTTCACTTTTTTTACAACTTTTGTCCAGAATTTCCAGGCAAAGTGACTTTCAGGGCCTATGTACCAATGGTGATTGGTGATTAATAGATAGAGGCATCAAGATATAGATAAATGTATCAATAAAGAAAGAGAGAATTTTGATTTAGCCCCAAATCTGGGCTCTATTTATGACTAATACTTTCTTAATTATTTCCACAGACTTCCATCAAACAATAGAATACCATTTTTATAAGATGTAGAATGAAAAATATACATGTTTATTCCATGTATACAGTGAGGGAGAGGTATATATTTGTGTAAGCTTATAAAGAAAGTATAATTGGGGGCTGAGGTTGTGGCTCAGCGACAGAATGCTTGCTTCACACATGTGAGGCACTGGGTTTGATCCTCAGCACCACATGAAAACAATAAATAAACAAAACAAAGATATTGTGTCCATCTATAACTAAAAAATATTTTTTTAAAAAAAGAAAGTATAATTGACCATCCAACAAATTATTACCATCTGCTTGCAGTGATGAGGAGGCAGGCAAGTGCATGGGGTGCCAAGTGGGAATGAGGTACAAAAAGGAAGAATTCGTTTTTCTTTGTTCACTTCTGTGTTGTTTGGCTTGCTTAGTAGGAAGAAGTTATAATTTCCATTGAATTATCTTTTCAAAGTAAAATACAGGAAACATATGATTGCTATCCAAATTCAACTTGTTCTGTTAACCTTCTAAATAACCCATAATTTAAATGAAGTTCTTAGATCAGCTTCTAATGACTTCAGTATTCTGGCTTCATTATCTCTGTGTCCTCACTTCCTATGACTCTCTCCCTCACTCACTCCTTTCTAGCCACATGGTCCCCTTGACACTCCAGCATGCTCAGCTTGCTCCTGCTATGGTCTCTTTGCCTCTCTGAAGAGGACTGTGGCTTCTTTCTTGGATGTTCTTTCTCCAGATACCGCATGGCTCTCTTTCACAACTTTCAGATTTCTGTTCAAACATCATTTTTGACACCATCATATATTATATTTTTCCTTTCTGGTATACATTAACCCGTTTTACTACACTTTCATTTTCCCCATAGCACTTACTGCCGTTTGTGTGCTTACTCTCTGATCTCCCTGCACTAGAATTTTACTCAATATCTAGATTGGTGCCTGGCAGACAGACGGCACCCAATCAGCATAATTAATAAATACAAAGGCAAGTAAAACAAAATGTGACCCATCCTGATAGAGCAATCTACTAGTGCCATTTGGGAAATATATTCTGATTATACAGCTGATGAGAGGTTTTCCGTGGAAGGAACAGAAAAAAAAATAGTGCTGAACCCAGCTTTCTTTCTGTTCATAGCCCCAACCTCTAGTGACATCATGTGGATTACTCTATGTACTTGAAGTATCACCTCTACCCTTTCACTGTGTACAGAATTTTCTGAGTCCACCAGACAGAATCAGACTCAGCAAAACCATGCCATTACGTCTGTCTAATCACATGACAGATATACATTTATTTGATGTCTCCAACCAGATCTTCTCCAGCTTGTCTTAACACATCTACTACTATTAGATTATAAGAACTGTAACCCAATAAGTCCATGCTAGTTTGAATGGAATAACTGGATGGTAACTGTAGGCAGGTGGGGTGTGGCTGGAGGAGGTGAGTCACTGGGGGCATGCCCTGGAAGGTCTTGTGTTCTGCAGTTCTTCCTCCCATCCTCACTTCCTGGCTGCCATGACCTGAGCAGCTTCCCTCTGCTACACCTTTCTGCCATGGTATGCTGCCTCAACTTGGGTCCAGAGCAATGGAGTTGGCTGACATGGACTAAATCTCTGAAATGAACCAAAATAAACTCCCTCTTCTAAGTTGTCCTTGTCAGGTGTTTGGTCATAGTGACAAAAAGTGGACTAATACAGAAATTGGTACTGAAGAGTGAGGTAGTTGCTATAACTAACCTGATCATGTGGTCTGGAAGCCGTTAGAAATGGTTTGTGGGAGGTGTTTGGAAAAGTTTGGAGATTTGGACTGGAGAAGACTTAGAATTTCATAAGGAGAACTTAATGGGTGATTCCGGTAGGAGATTAGAAGACCAGAATATAGCTAGTAAAGGCCATGCTCAAGAGGTTTTAAAGGGGAATGAGGATTCTATTGGGAATTGGACTGGAGGAGATTCATATTATATTCTGGAAAAGAACTTGTCTACATTTTTCCCATGTTCTGAGATTTTATATGAGGCTGAACTTAAAGATGATGGACTAATTAATCTGGAGGAGGAAATTTCAAGACAACACAGTATTCAAGAAGTGGCATGGATTTTGCTGACAGCTTTTAGCCAAGTTTACTTTGAGAATTAGGAACAGAAAGTAGAGAAGGAGAATTTTACAAAATTGCAATTTGGCCAGAAAAGAGCATGTAAACTGGAGCCAAGAAAAATATGGTTGTTGAAGAGATTAGAGCCATTAAAGAGATTCTAAGGACTTTGCACAGAGACAATGGGAAAGATGGTGTAAGGACATCTCAGGAATTCTAGAGACCATAACCATTGTAGGCTCAGAAGTATAGAAGCAAAAAATGCTTTGAAATGGACCTTGAATTGGGAGTGGGGGACCCCTGGTTGCACCAGAGGGCCTAGAAAGTTGCCTGGTTGCACTCAGAGGCCACGACAGCCATGATACAAGGGGGTGAGTAACTGTGCCAGCTGACAGCAGATCTTGGTATCATCCTTGTGGTGCTGGTTCTGCAAAAATGCAGGATGCTGAAGTTAAGGGGTCATGGAAACTTCCATGAAGATTTCAAAAGAAGGCATGGGAGGCTGGGCAAAGTGTAACAGGGTCAGAATCCCTGCAGGCTGCCCCTTAGAGAGTCATACATGAAGCCATGAAGGAGAAACTGAAGCTGGAATGGAGAGCCCAGGAATTAAGAAATGCCATTAATGTGAACTATCTGGAAAAAAAAAAAAAAAAAAAAACCCAAGGAAAGAGCCAGGCCAACAAAAAGCCCATGAGCACTGCAATCTGCAAGACAAAAGGGATGAACTGTCCAAGCCCACTGGAGAGCACATCTCACCACCATGTGCTTAGATGCTATATGTAGAGTTATGGGACATGTTTGCCTGGCTGGATTTTGGTCTTGTTTGGCCTCATCCTTTCTTTCTATTCCCCTTTCTTCCACTTTTGGAATGGGAATATTTACTCTGTTTCATTGCATATTGGATACACATAACTTGCTTTTGATTTTTATAGGGGTCACAGCTAAGAGTTTGCGTGAGTCTCAGTTGAGATTTTGCAATTGGACTTTTGGCACCGCTGGAACTCTAACATTGTGGGTACTCTTAGAAACTGACTAAATGTTTCATTGTTAGGCAGGCATGAGCTTTTCAGTATCATGGGTGGAATATTATGGTTTGAATATGAGGTGTCCCCCAAAAGCTTGTGTCAATTCAGGAATATTCAGAGGTAAAATGATTAGATTATGAAAGCTTTCACTTAATTGTCTTTCCTAGTTTGCATGGACTAACTGGGTGGTAACCATAAGCAGGTAAGGACATGATTGGACAAGATGGTCACTGGGGGCATGTCCTAGAAGGGTGTGTCATCTCTGTAGCCCTTTTCTCTTGTTCTCTCTGCCTCCTGGCCACCATGATCTGAGTAGATTTCCTCCACTATGCCCTTCTACCATAATGTTCTATCTCACCTTGGGCCCAGAGCAATGGGGTTGTCCCACCATGGACTAGATCTCTGAAACCGTGAGCCAAAATAAACATTCCATTCTCTAAGTTGTTCTTGTCTGGTGTTTTGGTTGCAGCAATGAAAAGCTGACTAACACAAAAATCAAGGATGCAAACATTTATCCATGTTTTGTAAGAGAGACTTATTTTGTTTCAGTGTTGCAATAGCAATTTGATAAATACTGATTAGCTTGTCATAGGACATTTTTTCTACCCAGAACCAATGGTCATAACTAATGTATGGTCAACTTACTGTAAAGCACATTGGTAGAATGTAGAAAAGAAGAGAATTCACCAGTGAAAGGATATGTTTAGGACAAAAAATGTCCAATACATATGCCAGTATTAGAAGGTGGGGTATAGCAGCTGAAGAGGACTTCTCACTCCAAATTTCCATGGGTTCAGAAAGTAAAGGCTAGAGAAGCCAATATTTAAAGTTGTTTGATTTGTATTTTTAACATGCTAAGTCTTTAACATATTTGTTGTTTGTAAATCACATTGAAGCCTGAAGAATTCAGTCTGACTTTAAATGCTATGACTTGTCGGGGCATAGGAACACTATCAGCCAGTACCTGTACAAAATGACCAAGAGGATTGCCTAATAGAAACAGCAATGCCAGAAAAATCAAGGTTGGTTTTTCCTCCTAATTCTACTTGGAAAGCTAGTCAGGGGGATGGGGGGGAACCCATTAGTATAATCAAAATTTTACTTCCTTACCATTAGTAACTATTTCCTCACTTCAGCATTAGTGCCCTTATACCCAAAAGGGCAGAAATGTCTATAGCCCATTCTTCTATTGATCACTAACCTATCACTTGAGGAAGAGATAATAAGGCTCCAAGAACAAAGAAAATGCTCAATCCAAATATGTAACATTTAAGTTTTTATTTTTGAGTTTAGAAAATTTTAAATACAGACTAGCGTAATGAATTTCCATGTACCCATCACACGGCTTCAGCAATAATCAACTCATTGCCAGTTCCAGTTTTAGCCATGCCTCCCTCCCATATGATTTTGAAGCAAATTATCTATCATATCATTTTATATGCATTTCATCATGTATCTCATGTATCTCTAAAAGATAATGAATCAAAATAAAAACAACACATTATCGTAGCTTAAAATCAATAACATTTCATAAATCATCTTCAAATTTCTAATCAGGGTTCACATTTACAACTATCTCACCAATCTCATAATTTTAAAATTTTTGAATTTGTTCTTTGAATTAGAATGCAAATGACATCCACATATTACATTCACTTACATGTATTTGAAGTCTCTTTTAATCTATGGTTTCCATCTCATCTTTCCTTTCGTAAAGATTTTGTTGAAAAACCCAGGTAAGATACCTTTTTTTCTGCAGTCTGGGTGTTGCTGATTATACCCTATGGATGTTGACTCAATAAGCTTCATCAGAGCTGGGCACAGTGGCGCACAACTGTAATCCCAGCACTTTGGGAGGCTGAGACAGGAGGATAGCGAGTTCAGAACCAATTTCAGCGACAGTGAGTCACTAAGCAACTCAGCGAGACCCTGTCTCTACATAAAACACAAAATAGAGCTGGGAATGTGGCTAGAGTACCCCTGAGTTCAATCACCAGTACCAAAAAAAAAAAAAAAAAGCTTCATCAGATTCGGTTGTGGATGGCATTTTGACACATCAGCAAAGAAAATGGATATGTGTGACCTCCCATGCTTTATATATTCAAAAGTTTCTTATAAATCCCAAGTTGCAGCAAAGTACTCTTTCTTTCTTTCTTTCTTTCTTTCTTTCTTTCTTTCTTTCTTTCTTTCTTTCTTTCTTTCTTTCCTTCTTTCTTCTTCTTTTCTTTCTTTTTTTCTTTTTTGGTACCGGGGCTTGTACTCGACCACTGAGCCACATCCCCAGCCCTATTTTGTGTTTTATGTAGAGACAGGGTCTCACTGAATTGCTTAGTGCCTCGCAGATGCTGAGGCTGGCTTTGAACTCGCGATTCTCCTGTCTCAGCCTCCCAAAGTGCTGGGATTACAGGCATGCGCCACCACGCCTGGCTAAGGCACTATTTCATTTACAACAAATAACCCAAATGAAGACATTTCACATGGCAAGTGTTATTTTGAAATGCATACAAGCTACATTTCCAATTCAAGGAAAATAAACTACTGCATGGATCTTTAAGTACAAACACACTGTGCTCTTCCTGGTAAGGAATATAGACAGACACATTTCTGGATTCTTCTGTGGTCAACATACTTCATCCCACACCCACGCAAGTCCCACATGAACAAAGCACGTTCAAAATGTGGTTCTCCTCCTAAATTCTCTCTTTTCTTCATTCCCTGCCTTGTGGTATCCTCATGTTTCTCATGGTCGTCATAGCTGACAGAACTCCCCCGTGGCAAACTCGACTACAATCTTGCAAGTCTTCTTGAACAAAATCTGATGCAAATCAATATATATCACAAAATACAGACATCAGAAAAGATGGTCTCTGATCATAAGAGTTCTGTAATGCTATCTGGACTGGATCTACAGAAGTTATACCAATACCATGATGTGGAATCTTAAACAATGGTATGCCAAAGCCAGAATAGAATTACAGAATAATAAGGCTTGCTTAGAAATTATCTGATTATTTTATAAATGATCTCTTTTCCCTTGTTTATCCAAAGGTCAGAGAAGTTAGTAACTTGCAAATTTAAAGACATGGCCAAGTCTAAAACCCAGTAATCCTGACTTCCAGTCAGTAGTTTTCTACACTGTCTCCCTACTAAAAGTTGAAAGAGCTCAACTCACCAGCCCAAAGTCTATCTACACTTAACCCTTACCTTCATCATCCTCATCCATTGGCTGGAGACTAAGGAGACATCTCTGTGGAATTAGGGAGGGAATGGTCTTCCACCCTCCTACCATCATTGCTAACTGGGATCCCTTCTCAATCTTCCTATCTAGGGATGGGGCCAAGGCACTCTATTCTCTTTCCCTGAAGCTCCAGGGCTAAGAGACAACGTCAGCCTCTCACTATTTGCCTCTTACACAGTTGGAGGTCTAAGCAATTTCCTTTGTTCATCATTCACTTCTCTCCTGCTCACTTGAGCCCCTGCCCATATCTAGATTATTCTATGTGTTAGGCATGGTAGCCTCTTGTCCTTCCTCACATCTTATTGCTACTAAAGCAATCCATACATGTGCTTGTGTGGATAACACTTCTGTTATTCAAAATCTTCTGAGAACACTTATTATCTGTTCAGTACAACTGCAGACTCAGCCATGCCTTCCAAAGCTCATCAGTCCAGTGAGCTCTTCTGTACTAACTGCCCTTGTGTTACTGGTTTATAGAATAAAGCTTTAATTCTGATTCACCTTACATCCTACCCAAACTATTTTTCACTGAACCTACATGTCAGATGCAAGAGAACATTTTACAAACTAAATCACATCCTCTTTTTTCCAAGGAATATTTTCCTTTTACTACAAGTTCCAACTGTCTTGACTGCTTGTTCTCTATGAATCCCGCATCTGTCAGGCATTCATGATAATCCCTATCTCAAGTAAATATGGTGTGGTCTCCTCATGCAAGCTCATCTGGCTAAAAAACATCATCAATAGGATGTTTTTAATATAAACAAATTCTCCAACTTTACTGTAAAATATCAATCTATTGGTAAATATTTTAAAATACCATATAATGATATATATGCAAGACACTACTCTAAATAATATGGTACTTATACTAATATTAAAAAAACACAAACTTTGTCTTTAAAACCATTATATTCTAGATGTAACAACAAAGTATGCACATTCAAAAAGAAGGCTAATTAACAAAAATAATAAGTTAAAATGAAATGTTAAAACCAGTCAGTGGATACCATGGGGAATTCAGAAGAAGGGAGATACAGAACGAGAACTAGACCTTGAGCATGGAGTTCTAGGTAGAACATACAATGTGTAAAGAAGGAATCAGAGGCTGGGATTGTAGCTCAGTGGTAGTTTGCTTACCTTGCATGCATGAGGCACTGGGTTCAATCCTCAGCACCACAGAAAAATGTAAATAAATAAAATAAAGATATTGTGTCCATCTACAACAACAAAAAAGTACTTAAAAAAGAAGGAATCAAAATTAACTAGGGCATGAACATAGAGTACAAGTTATTGGCAGAGACAGACCACTTTTAATCTTTATATGTCTTAGTTTGTTCAGGCTGTTCTTAAAGAATACCTTAAACTGAGTAGCTTATAAACAACAGAAATTTATTTTTCACAGTTCCAGAGACCAGGAAGTCCAAGATCAAGGAAACAACAGATTTAGTATCTGGAAAGGGCCCACTTTCTGGTTCATGTTTCCTTTTTGCTGTGTCCTCCCATACATGGCAGAATGGCAAATCAGCTCTCTGGGATCTTTTATAAGGACATGAGGGCTAGTCTAGTCTTTTATAAGGACATGAAGGCTTTACCCTCATTACCTTATCACCTCCCAGAAGCTCAACCTCCTCATATTATCACCTTGGGGGTTAGAATTCAAAAAAAGAATTTTGGTCAGACATAAACATTCATTTCACTCAACTATACTTCCAAGGAAAACCACAACTTCTGACTATAAAAATGATGAAAATGATGTTAATGGTGGTGCTAACAATGGCAATGGGACAAAAGTGAAGGTATTGGCAGTGTTGACAAATGATTCTAGCAACAATGAAATATGCATTACAAAATAAACTTTCTTTTTCTTAACCATCAACCTGGCCTTGATTTGTATCACTTGATGTGAAATGTTCTGCTAATTCTGGTAACAATGTTGTGTGGTCTACTTTTTTTTTCTTGCTTTATATCAATGGCTTAATGAATTCATTTTTCAGTGGAGTAGCAGCAAAGCTTGTGGGCTAATGTTAATTTGATCTGACTGGAGTCTTGTTAACATACTTTGGTTCGGTGAAAGGTGTGGTCCATGAAGTGTGGAGGCAAAGCACGAATAATTGAGGGCTTTCTCCAAAGTTTGTTTTCCTCTCGTTACCCCTATTTCACTTCCATAAGCTTGACTTCTGGATGGTTCAGAGTACAAATCTCACCTTACCTCCAGTTGAAAAAGCAGTGTGCATATACACAATCAACATTAAGATTATGTTGGCAAATGCACTTATATATCTAAATTCATGAGAGCATGCATGCACACACGTGCACATGCATGGCCCCCCACACACACACACGCACAAATCCCATTTTATGGTGCACCCCTGCCATTTTACTTTGAAGCTCGGGAAAATTGAAGGCACAAAGGCAAGCATGTTCTCAGTTCCATTCGGTAGAGGCTTCAGCTAACCCGACGCCTGGAAAGCAAATGCAGTGACCTTTAAAAGAATTGAGAAGAAGCTATTTCCAGCACATTACTAAATGCTATATTTTAAAGGTTCTAACCTTATTTGCTACAAGTGTATAATATCAGGAAACCCTTGTGAGGGAAGGGTCTGCATTCATCACATGGCACAAGTCACTTATAGAAGAGATGGGAAAGTTATTACTTTCCAACTTGCAGACACCAAAGTTCAACCCAGCTCCTTTTGTGGTTTGCAGCATTAAATAAGGTTCAGGGATCACTTGAAGAATTATAGGCTTCTTGACCTAACAAAAATATAAAGTTTTCTGCAAATAACAATGGCTATCTCATCATGCAGAGCAATTTATGATACCACCACACACACACTCCAACTTCTGCAGTTCGTACCAGCTGGCCCAACTGACCCTTGATGGGCCTATGACATTGGCTTTATTTACTCTTCTAGTTGATTAATAGTAATAATTGATCTACAAGACCCAGAATTAAAATAAGGAATGGATAAGAGAAAGAAAATTACACATTGGATAAAAAAGAAACTAAAATAAAGCCTTTGCAACTGGAGCTGTACTCCACTATGAATGCCTACAGGACTCACTTTTTAGGGGGGAAAAAGAAGAAAAAAGAATAAATGAAAAGAAAAAAAAAGTAGGCCATAAACAGATTATTTCAACATTTACTAGAATCCTGGAGTTTAGAATATCAGAGAGGCTGAGGGGAGGGTGAACTTGATAATACTGGTCATATTACTTTTCATTTATATACTGTTTCACAAAACATTGACATTTTGCCACATTTTTGTATTCTCAACCACATTAGATTTTATAGATTGAAAGTGAAGATTTCTAGTAGGTCAGCTTCAATGAATCCTTTTCCCACCCCAATTGCACAATCCACATCTAGGAAGGAGTGTGTTGCCAATTATCTCATGGATATAGGATTTATAAATCAGCCAAGCCAATAAAACATCATGTGGGGTCTACGTGGCCAGAATTATCTCCAGTTCACTTTAAGTGGAGTAGTCAAAACAATAGTAAATTACCCTGGTTATCTAAGAATTTGCTGGCTTCTGTGATGGTCTGAGTAATTTTTGATTTTTAATGGTGCACTGGAAAATCCATTTCAACCTAGTTAGCATAAAATTGGGTTTTGGTATTTATTGGTTTTCCATACTTAGAGTTGAAACACTGAGCCCACAAGCAGAAAACAACGGTGTGGTGACTGTGTCGTCGTGGGTTTTCAGGCTGGGGAAAGCATTCAGTCAGGATTCCACCCAGGTCAGAAAACAATTGTTGTGAGGGTTTTGAAATCTCTTATAAACCAAAACCCCAGGCAAAGTAACAAATAAGGTCATTGAGCAACAGGCAAAGTCGGACAAGGAAAGAAAATCAAATAGTTAAAGGTGGCATGCAACTGAACTGAGAAATGAATTAGGTTCACAAATAAGGATAGGAAAAGCTGGGAAACTCAGCTATGAGATGTTAAATGAAGAAGTCATTTAAACCTAAAGATCTTACCAATGGTTCCCTTGTGGCTTGGGCCACCATAGTTCCAAAAAAATCTAAGGTGTTTTGGCATAGCCTGACTTTTAACTGCATAATGAGCATACTAAAGAGCGTTTGGGGTTACTGTTGTTGAGATTCTCTGCAACGAAACAAAATACCCATTGATTCCCAGGATGGATATCCCAGTATTACAGTAAGCTAAGAAGTATTTTTGTAATATATTTCCTGCAGCCTGAGACATGATAAAATGAATCTGGGGAAGCCTGCACAGTCTCTAACACTGACCCATCCTAAATTATCTTAGAGTGTTCAGTGCAGGCATCTTTTATGCTGTCTCACCCTTTGTTCTAATATTATCACTAGAGGAAACTTCATGCATAAGATGGTTTTATTTAATACAAACTCAATAAAGATAACCAAATGCAATGGCATTAAGGAAGACACATGATGAGTGGCAGGCTACCTTTCATATTCTCCCTTGGCAAAATTGGTCATTGGTTTTGCCAAGGAAGACTGAAATGCGATATTTTCAGTCAAAATTTGGGTTCCTAAAACTTCAGTAGAAGTTTATGTTCCTTTGTCTGCTGTGAATATGCTGGATATTAGCATGCTTACACACCCGCCATCTTGGCCCATCAACTCTGTTTTATTATCCTCTATAACAGCAATAGCAATCTCTCAGCGATAGAGCTGGGATTTGAACCCAGTTTATTGATTCCAGACTATTGGCTACCTCACAGAGTTTGTGAGAATGCAAACATTCCTGACACATAGTACCACATAAATGTTAGCTATATTTTTATTAGACTTTTATCTTATTATTATTATTCTTTTTAAAATTAACTAAGATTTTTAAAATACTATCTTAAAAATTCTGACCCAGACATTCATGTATTCTTTTCTTGACCTATCTTTTGAAAATACTCTGGAGTTTGACATGATGTGTATTATATTATTTAATCTAACTGATAAATGACCCACTGTGATGGTTTGTTTTATACCTCAACTTAGTTGGGTCATGTTGCCTATATATTGGGTCAAACATCTTTCTGGATGTTTCTGTGAGGGTCTTTTTCAGATAAGATCAATATTTAAAGCCCTGGACTTTGAGTAAAGAAGATTGCCCTCTCTAATGTGGGCGAGTCTCATTTAAAACCTTAATAGAACAAAAGCTGACCTCCCCTGAAGAAGAAGAAATTCTACCAAGCAATTGGACTTGAACTGCAATGTTTATTTTCTTCCTGCTCTCCAGTTTGTCAACCCATCGTAAGATTTTGGTCTCCAGCTTCATAATCACATGAACCAATTCCTTAAAATCTCTCTCTTTTTTCCTCTCTTCTCTCTCTTCCCCTCCCTACACACACATAAACACACACAGAGAGAGATACACACCACACACACATTGGTTCTAATACATCAGCTAACTGAAATGTCACAAACTGTTCAGGGCCACGGGCAATTTCAGCAGCCTACACCAATTTCATCATTCTTCCCTGTTCTTCCTGTAACTGAGAATTACACAATCCCCATATTTCTCCCAAAGGGTGGACGTCTGAAGTCTCATTTATTTGCTCTAACTCCTTCAAGGGTCCAGTTTGCCTGTAAAGAACTTTAGGCTGCACTAGTAAATAACAGAAAAAGGTCAGTAGTGTGACCAGATTGCTCAAGGAGACAGCTTGTCCCAGGACCCTTCTGATCATTCTCAGAACAAGGCCCATCACAGGTGAGAGGCCGGTTCAGCCCCATCTGCCTTCCCAATAGCTAAATGCAGCCCTCCATCCACTAAAGGCCAAGATGTGATCAATTAAATATGCCAGAGATTTTATGCCTAATTATTTACATTCTCTACGGCTAATCTTTAAGAAAACAGTAAAAATAATAATAATATCAACAGTTCACAAGAGATAACTCTCACACCATCAAAAGCCAGTGTAGCATTTCACCCAGTTCTATCTGTTGATCTCCCAGGGTGCCATTTGCTTTTTGTATGTTAAGGACTTCCCAAAGAGGATAGAAAGATGTGTTCTGTTATAAACAGCTAGTGAGTGGCTTGATAAAGTCACAGGTGAATGCATTTCACCCTTACATGTTCTCATATTGTCACTTTAAAACAACAACAAAAGCAAAAAACCCCAAAAACAAACAAACAAACAAAATACAACAAAAATTACACCCTCTAGAAAGCACAAGGTATAAAACCAATGTTTGCCTTTCCATTTAAAGACCTCAGGCTCTCAGCTTGAATGCAACACCCCAACATCAATAAGATTTTTCTAAGAACTGTGAAATGCGAGACTGTGGCTGAGAGGCTCACATGACTAAGTAATGATCCGCAAGTGTTCAGTAGGGGAATTTGCTTAATGAGCTTTAATGTCCCTGACAGCTCAGATGGCTCCCGGCTGAAAAAAAAAAACCTTGGTCTACACGTTGTCACCTTGGGCATGTCTTTTTTCCTGAAATCTTAATCCACCAAGACATATTTGAGGTTTAACGCTCAAAATGTTCACATGAATACAAATGTTCCTTTTTCTCTTTTTTAAATTGATGGTCAATGGAGCCATGAAAATGGCACCACAGGTATAGTTCAGACTTCTCTTTGAAATAATTCTGAGATTAGTAGATCAGTAGTTTATTTCAGGGAAAAGCAAAATGCCCACTGTTTATGAATATATACACAAAGGAAAGGCTACAAATTTACTGGTTGTGGAAGACAGATTCAGCCTTGGGTAAGGAATCCCAACAACTTATAGAATTATCACCATCTGACTCATCTTAATCTGACTCAATCACTCAATGTAAAAAATTGTATGAAGTTTAGGATTTTGAGCATATATTCAGACAGTTGCCAAAATTGATGGCATCATTTGGCAAATTTCAAATTTTACATAGCAACTTTCTGCATACAAGACCTCAAATAATTCTGTTGATGCAGAATTATTATTACAAGTAGCTAATTATTAGCTACTTGTCTTCA
>PVHX01024295.1:0-24272 GCA_004024805.1 Geosciurus inauris
CACTGAGCCACATCCCCAGCCCTATTTTGTGTTTTATGTAGAGGCAGGGTCTCACTGAGTTGCTTAGCGCCTCGCCATTGCTGAGGCTGGCTTTGAACTTGCGATTCTCCTGTCTCAGCCTCCCTAAGTGCTGGGATTACAGGCTTGAGCCACCGCGCCCGGCTCCCACAGCCTTATTTTGTGTTTTCTGTAGACAGGGTGTCACTGAGTTGCTTAGCGCCTCACTGTTGCTGAGCCTGGCTTTGAACTTGCAATTCTCCTGTCTCAGCCTCCCAAAGTGCTGGGATTAGGCGTGTGCCACCGCGTCCGGCTAAATTTATATTTTATACTGACCAAAAAGTACAGACATATTCAACACAAAGTATTCACATTAAAAGAATCAATTGAGAGCCGGGCGCGGTGGCTCAAGCCTGTAATCCCAGCACTTAGGGAAGCTGAGATAGGAGAATCGCAAGTTCAAAACCAGCCTCAGCAACAGCGGAGTGCTAAGCAACTCAGTGAGACCCTGTCTCTACATAAAACACAAAATAGGGCTGGGGGTGTGGCTCAGTGGTTGAGTACCCCTGAGTTCAATCCCCAGTACCAAAAAAAAAAAAAAAAAGAATCAATTGATAAAAAACAATCACAGGAGACTAAAATATCACTCTCAGTCTCTGACAGATGGATTAAAGAAACAGAGAATAGGGATATAGAAGACATGAATAATAAAGCTGAATAAACAAAGGGACTTACAGTTAATACAACATGAGGATATTTGGTGATTATTCTCCACAAAACACAAGTATAACCTGGACAAGATTATCAAAAACAACCATTCCAGGGTACTGGAAAGATATCAAATGCATAAAACAACTAAGAAATGCTTATTGTTGAAAAACTGCTAGAGTTCAGTTTAGGACTAGGAGAGTCAATGGGATTTTTTCATGAGGTTATTGATATCTCCACCATTATCATCAACATGGTTGGTGAAAATGGTTTTATTAGGGCAGGGCTGGTCACAAAAAGCAGCAGTGTTAGCCCGGCACAGTGGCGCATGCCTGTAATCCTAGCGACTTGGGAGGCTGAGGCAGGAAGATCATCTAAGTTAGTATATGTGATCACTCAGGAAAACAAAGCCTAGCCCAGGTCAGAATGCCAAATTGAGGGGAAAAGAAAAAGAAAAACCATGTTATTGTGATTATTGGCATTATCCTAAGGCTCTGAGACTATTTTATACAACCCCCAAAATTACAAAAACATGCACTGAGTAGTTTGACCATATATACTGATTACCCCAGGGCAATATCCACTTACACCTGTTATTGTAGTCAAATTATTAACACCATCTCCTTTTGTTCTCAAATATGCCAGCCTGTGATAAATTATATGGTTACTCTATTTCTTTGTCTTTTAAACTCAGATATATAATGGGGAAAGAGAGACATACACACACACACACACTTCTAGCACATCAGATAAGGCTGGGGATGTGGTGAACGGTCCCAATGGCATCCCCAAATTCCAAGTCTACAAAGTAATTTCCCTTGTGAACATTAAAGGACTGCTTTAAAGATTACTGATGAGAGCCTTTATCAACAGGTAGGAATGAGTTAAGCAATAGCTGTTAACTTCCGACTTTACATTTACTTCTCCAGATCATATCTTTCATGTCTCCTTATGATTTCTTTTTTCATATACCCCCTTGGCTTGGATAACCTATAGAAAATCTGTCCTTGAATTACTGTTGAGTATGCCTGAGTTCAATCCCTGGTACCAAAAAAAAAAAAAATCAATAAATGGGATGGAATCAAACTAAAAAGTTACTTTGCAGCAAAGGAAACAAACAAAACAATCAAAAACGTGAAGGCAGAGCCTACAGAATGGGAGAAAGTCTTTGCCACCTGCACATTAATCTCCAGGATATATGAAAAACTCAAAATAACACCAAAAAATACTTGGTGACTTTAACACACCTCTCGTACCACTGGATAGATCTTCTAAGCAAAAACAAAACAAAGAAACCATAGAACTCAATAAAACAATTAATAATTTAGACTTAACAGACATATATAAAGTATTCCATTCATCAACGAGTGAATACACTTTTTTCTCTGCAGCATATGGATCCTTCTACAAAACAGATCATATGTTATGTCACAAAGTAAGTCTTAGCAAATATTAAAAAACAGAGATACTATCCCTGCATTCTATCTGACCATAATGGAATAAAATTAGAAATCAATGACAGATTAAAAAATAGAAACTAGGGGCTGGGATTGTGGCTCAGTGGTAGAGCGCTTGCCTCGCATGCGTGAGGCCCTGGGTTCGATCCTCAGCACCACATAAAAATAAATCAATAAAGATATTGTGTCCACCTACAACTAAAAAATATTTTTAAAAAAATAGAAACTATTCCAACACCTGGAGACTAAATAATATGCTATTGAATGATGCATGGATAACAGAAGACATCAGGGAGGAGATAAAAAAATTCTTAGAGGAGGCTGAGACAGGAGAATCGCGAGTTCAAAGCCAGCCTCAGCAATGGCGAGGCGCTAAGCAACTCAGTGAGACCCTGTCTCTACATAAAATACAAAAAATAGGGCTGGGGATGTGGCTCAGTGGTAGAGTGCCCCTGAGTTCAATCCCCGGTACCAAAAAAAAAAAAAAAAAAAAATTCTTAGAGGTAAACGAGAACTCCGATACAACATATCAAAATCTTTGGGACACTATGAAGGTAGTGCTAAGAGGAAAAGTTCATTGCATTAAGCTCATTCATTAAAAGAAGAAAAAGTCAACAAATAAATGACCTGACACTACATCTCAAAGCCCTAGAAATAGAGGAACAAACCAATACTAAAAGAAGTAGAAGACAGGAAATAATTAAAATCAGGGCTGAAATCAATGAAATTGAAACACAAGAAACAATTCAAAAAATTGACAAAACAAAAAGCTGGTTCTATGAAAAAATAAAATTGACAAACCCTTAGCCACTCTAATGAAAAAAAGGAGAGACAAAACCCAAATTACTAAAATTCATGATGAAAAAGGAAATTATCACAACAGACACTACTGAAATACAGAGCATAATTAGAAACTATTTTGAAATGTTTATATTCCAGTAAAATAGAAAACCTTGAAGACACCGACAAATTTCTAGAGGCATATGACCTACTCAAACTGAACAAGGAGGACATACACAACTTAAACAGATCAGTTTCAAGCAAGGAAACAGAAGACGCCATCAAAAGCCTACCAACCAAGAAAAGCCCAGGACCACATGGATTCTCAGCGGAGTTCTACAAGACCTCCAAAGAAGAATTAATACCAATATTCTTCAAAACTATTCCACGAAATAGAAAAGGAGGGAACCCTTACCAAACTCATTATATAAGGCTAGTATCACCCTGATACCAAAGGCAGACAGAGACACATCAAAGAAAGAACATTTCAGACCAAAATCCTTGATGAATATAGATGCAAAAATTCTCAATAAAATTTTGGCAAATCACATACAAACATATTTAAAAAAATAGTGTACCATGATCAAATGGGGTTCATTCCAGGGATGCAAGGTTGGTTCAACATACAAAAATCAACGTAATCCATCACATCAATAGACTTAAAGAATCATATGATTTTATCAATTGATGCAGAGAAGGAATTTGACAAAATACAGCACCCTTTTATGTTCAAAACACTAGAAAAACTAGGGATAGTAGAAACATACCTCAATATTGTAAAAGCTATCTATGCTAAACCAAAGGCCAGCATCATGCTAAATGGAGAGAAATTGGAAGCATTCCCTCTAAAAATAGGAACAAGACAAAAATGCCCACTTTCACCACTGCTATTCAACATAGTCCTTGAAACACTAGCCAGAGCAATTAGACAGATGAAAGAAATTAAAGGGATATGAATAGGAAAAAAAGAACTCAAATTAAAGGGATACAAATAGGAAAAGAACTCAAATTATTGTTTGCCAATGACAAGATTATATACTTAGAGGATCCAAAAAATTCCACCAGAAAACTTCTGGAGTTAATAAATGAATTTAGCAAAGTAGCAGGATATAAAATAAACACCCATAAATCAATTGCATTTCCATACATCAGTGATGAATCCTCTGAAAGAGAAATTAGGAAAACTACCCCATTCACAATAGCCTCAAAAAAAAAAAAACCAAACAAACTTGAGAATCAATTTAACAAAAGAGGTAAAGACCTCTACAATGAAAACTACAAGACACCAAAGAAAGAAACTGAAGATGACCTTACAAGATGGAAAGATCTCCCGTGCTCTTGAATAGGCAGAATCAATACTGTCAAAATGGCCATACTACCCAAAGTGCTATACAGATTCAATGTGATTGCAATTAATTCCAACGTCATTCCTTACAGAAATAGAAAAGGCAATCATGAAATTCATTTGGAAGAATAAGAGATCCACAATAGCCAAAGCCAAAGCAATCCTGAGCAAGAAGAGTGAAGCAAGAGGCATCACAATACCAGACCTTAAACTATACTACAAAGCTATAGTAACAAAAAAAATCATGAATCTAGCACCGAAATAGACATGTAGACCAATGGTATAGAAGACATGTAGGCAAACCCACATAAATACAGTTATCTTATAGTAGACAAAGGTGCCAAAAATGTACATTGGAGAAAAGACAGCCTCTTCAACAAATGATGCTGGGAAAACTAGAAATCCATATGCACCAAAATGAAACAACCCCTATCTCTCACCATGCACAAAACTCAACTCAAAGTGGATCAAGGACCTAGGCATTACACCAGAGACCCTGCGTCTAATAGAAGAAAAAATAAACCCAACCCTTCATCACATCAGATTAGGTCCCGACTTCCTTAACAAGACTCCTAAAGTGCAAGAAATAAAGTCGAGAATCAATAAATGGGATGGATTCAAACTAAAAAGCTGCTTCTCAGCAAAAGAAACAATCAATGAAGTGAACAGAGAGCCTACATTCTGGGAGCAAATTTTTGCCACATGCACATCAGATAGAGCACTAATCTCCAGGATATATAAAAAGCTCAAACTTACCACCAAAAAAACAAACAACCCAATCAATAAATGGGCTAAGGTGGTGGACAGACACTTCTCAGAAGATATACAACCGATCAAAAAACATGAAAAAATGTTCAACATCTGTAGCAATTAGAGAAATGCAAATAAAAACTAAGATTTTATCTCATGCTAGTCAGAATGGCAGTTATGAAGAATGCAAACAACAGTAAGTATTGGTGAGGATGTGGGGGAAAAGGTACGCTCATACATTGCTGGTGGGACTGCAAATTGGTACAACCAATCTGGAAAGCAGTATGGAGATTCCTTAGAAAACTTGGAATGGAACCACCATTTGATCTAGCTATCTCACTCCTCAGTCTATACCCAAAGGACTTAAAAACAGCATACTACAGTGATGCAGCCACTTTAATGTTTATAGCAGCTTAAGTCACAATAGCTAAGCTGCAGAACCATCCTAGATGCCCTTCAATAGATGAATGGATAAAGAAACTATGGTATATATACACAATGGAATATTAAGAGAATGCAATAAAAGAGAATGAAATTATGGTATTTGCAGGTAAATAGATGGAATTGGAGAATATCATGCTAAGCGAAGTAAGCCAATCCCAAAAAACAAAGGCCGAATGTTCTCTCTGATAAGTGGATGCTGATCCATAATGGGGGAGGGGGCATGGGAAGAATGGAGGAACTTTGGTTGGGTGGGGGGGGGAGCAGGAAAGATGGTGGAATGAGATAGACATCATTGCCTTTATCTATGATCGCATACATGGTGTGATTCTACATCATGTACAACCAGAGAAATGAAAAGTTGTGCTCCATTTGTGTACAATGAATCAAAATGCATTCTGCTATCATGTATACCTAAGTAGAATAAATAAATTTTAAAAAAAGAAAAAGTGAAAGCAATGTGTGCTTTTGGAATAGATTTATTGAGATAGAAAGATTGATCTATCTATCTGTCTATATGAAAATGGTAGAAATTTAAATATGGAATATAACTTGGATAGTAAAATTGTGTTGTCACAAGATCAAATTTCTTGATAATATGTGCCAGTTACCTTTGTTTTTCTTAAGAACCATACAAAGAAATATTCATAAATAAAGAGACATGATACCTAATTTAAAAAAAAACCAATCAATAAATGGGCAAAGAAACTGAACAGGCACTTCACAGAAGAAATACAAATGGTCAACAAATATATGAAAAAATGTTCAACATCTCTAGCAATTAGAGAAATGCAAATTAAAACTATACTGAGAGGTCTGGGGATATAGCTCAGCTGGTAGAGTGTTTATCTCACTTGCACAAGGCCCTGGGTTCAATCCCCAGCACCACAAAAACAAAACAAAACAAAAAAAACCTACACTGAGATTCCATCTCACTCCAGTCAGATTGGCAATTATCAAGAGCACAGTAACAATAAATGTTGGCAAGGATGTGGGGAAAAAGGCACATCCATACACTGCTGGTAGGACTGCAAACTGGTGCAATGGCTCTGGAAAGCAGTATGAAGATTCCTCAGAAAACTTGGAATGGAACCACCGTTTGATCCAGATATTCCACTCCTCGGTATAGAGACGCGGCAGCATCAATGTTCAGAGCAGCTCAATTCACAGTAGCTAAGCTATGGAACCAAACTAGGTGCCCTTCACCAGATGAATAGATAAAGAAAATGTGGTACATATACACAATAGAATATTGGCCATAAAGAAGAATGAAATTACGGCATTTGCTGGTAAACAGATGGAACTGGAGACTATCATGCTAAGCAAAATAAACCAGTCCCAAAAAACCAAAGGCCAGCTGTTCTCTCTGATATACGAATGCTAACACAGAATGGGGAGCGGGGGAGGGAAGAACAGAAATTCACTGGATTAGACAAAGGGGAATGAAGGAATAGAGGGGAAATGGGAAAAGACAGTAGAATGAATTGGACATAACTTTCCTATGTTCACACATGAACATACAACCAGTGAAAACTACCTCATGTACAACCACAAGAATGGGATCCTAATTAGAATTAAGTTATATTCTATGTATGTATAATATGTCAGAATACACTCTATTGTCATGTATATCTAAAAAGAATAAAAAATAAAGAAGGAAAAAAAAAGAAACAGATTTAAAAAGAAAGAAAAATATACCATTTATGGTCACTTTTTAATAAATAAATGTTTTTAGAGTTCTATATTGTGTGTGTGTGTGTGTGTGTGGTGCTGGGGATCAGACTCAGCCTTGTGCATGCCTGGTAAGTGCTCTCCACTGAGTTCCATCAGCAGCTTCAGCTCTATTCTTTTGAGAAAAGTAATAGGTGAGGGCCGAACTTGTAGCTCAGTGGTAGAACACTTATCTAGCATATATGAAGCACTGGGTTCAATTCTCAGCATCATGCATAAACAAACAAACAAATAAATAAATAATAAAGGTTCATCAACAAAAAATATTTTTAAAAAAGTAATAGGTGGGGGGGCTGGGGTTATGGCACAGTGGTAGCGTGCTCACCTAGCATGCATGAGGCACTGGGTTCGATCCTCAGCACCACATAAAAATAAAAATATAGATATTCTGTCCGCCTACAACTAAAAAATAAATATTAAAAAAAAAAAAAAAAAGTAATAGGTGGGGCTGGGACTGTAGCTCAGCCGTAGAGCGCTTGCCTTGCATGCGTGAGGCCCTGGGTTCGATCCTCAGCACCACATACAAAGCAGTAAAATAAAGACATTGTGTCCATCTACAACTAAAAAAAAATATTAAAAGTAACAGGTGAATAATGATTAGAGCACTGGAAAAAATTTCCTATATATATGTGTATACATACATATGAATATATATATATATAAAGATATATAAGCTCTATATTATAATTTCCAACCTATTTTAATGTACCTGTATCAATTTTGTTGAAATATTCAAAAAACTGAAAACTCGGGACTGATCTCTTTTCAACTTGACTTCTCCCACTTCATGTAGTTCTAGAACTATTCACAGTAATTGATACTTGTCAAACAACTTCCCATACAATGTGGCTAAAGTTTCATATTTGGATACTACTCTGAAACTTGTCTGCCATTTGAATTTTTCATCACTTTGAGTAGCTTAAATTCCTGTTTTTGTTTCTTTTGTTTTTTCAAAATTCAGTCACTGTTTGTAATACTGGGTGACTGAACCACTCTACCAATGCCCTATATCCCCAGCCCTTTTTATTTTGAATATATCTGTGGCAAAAAACACATTTACCATGTTACAGAATGGTAATCATCCCAGAAGGTTCCTCCTGCCCTGTCAAGTCCCTCTTCAGAAACAACTACTTTTCTGATATTTTTCACCATGGATTAGTTTTTGCCCATTTTCTAACTTTGCACAAATAGAATCATACACCACATATAATATAAACATTGTTTAGTATTTAGCTTGTTTTGCTCAATAAAATGTCAGTAGTTCATTTCTTTTTACTGTTGAATTGTATTCCACTCTAAGAAATTACATTTTGTTTATCTAGTATCCTGATGATGGGTTGATCCCAAGTTTTGGCTATAAGATTAGAATGCTTAGAGTGCTTGAAAGATGTTATGAACTTTCTGTTACAAATTATTATGTGGACAGCTGTTTTTCACTTCTCATAGGTAAATGCCTAAGAGCATAACTGTTGGAGCATAGGGCAGATATTTAATTTTATAAAAAACTGTCATGGCTGGGGTTATGGCTCAGTGGTAGAGTGCTCACCTAGCATGCGTGAGGCACTGGGTTCAATCCTCAGCACCACATAAAAATAAAGATATTCTGTCCACCTACAACTAAAAAATAAATATTTAAAAAAAAAACTGTCATGCTTTTTTGCAAAGTGGTATACCATTTTATAATCCCACAAAAAATGTTCAGGAATTATGGAAGCTCCATATCTTTGCCAATTTGCATTTTCATGTGCCAATGTCTATTCAAATGTTTGATCTATTTTTTAAAAATGGATTGTCTTTTTATTACTAATTTATGAAGTTCTTTATATTGTTTAGTATAAGTCTTTTTTCAGATATGTCCTGGAATCATTTTTTCCCAAGTCTGTGGTTTGCCTATTTATTTTCCTAATGATGCCTTTTAATGCATAGAAGATTTTAATTTAAGTACAGTTGGATCATCTTTTCCTTTTTTGGTAACTCTTTGTCCACACGAAATTTTTGCCTACATTCAGATCACAAAGGTATTTTCCTGTACTTGTTTATAGAAGCTTTATAGTTTCAGCTTTTACATTTAGTCCACTGGTCCATCTTAGATTAAGTTTATTTCCATATGGATATGTAGTTCGTCAACTAAAGTGCTTTGGTGCCATTATGAAGCCAACTGCCCATTTTGAGTATGGGTCTATTTCTGAACTCTAATCTTGCTTTATAGCAATCCAACAGAACATTGAGTAGAAATGGTGAGCATCCTTACATCATTCTTAATCTTAATGGCAAAGCATTAAAAAACTTCACTATTAAGTATACAGTAGTCAGTTGAATTTTGTACATGAACTTTATCAGGTTAAGGAAGTTCCATTTCTAGTACACATCAATGAATATTAATATTGCAAATGACTTTGGTATTTACTGATAGGAATGTTATTTTTTTCCCTTTATCTTGTTAAATATGGTGATCTGATGTTTTTAATTTATTGACTGACTTTCAAAAATATATATTTTAGAGTAGGTTTAGGTTCAGAACAAAACTGAGTGGAAAGTACCAAGTTCTCATATAATCTCTCATTATAATTGAAGCAGATATACAGAATCATGTCTATAAAACTGACAGTTTTTACACTTTTTTTTTTTTTTTTTTTTGATAGCTGTGTTGCCCAGGATAGCATCTAACTTTGCAATCCTCTTGCTTCACCTTCCTACTGGTACTATAGGAGTGTGCTACCATGCCTGGTTCCACCTTACAAAATTTTGAGCAAACTACCTATTGAATAATTTAGTTTTTATTCAGTTACTAGGAATGAACTATTTCTAGATCCGAAGACTGTAAGAACAATGAGGTTTGTGAACTGCCTAGACAAGAATGGTTAGGAAGCCGGGCGTGGTGGCACAAACCTGTAATCCCAGTACTTAGGGAGGCTGAGACAGAAGAATCGCGAGTTCTAAACCAGCCTCAGCAATGGCGAGGTGCTAAGCAACTCAGTGAGACCCTGTCTCTACATAAAACACAAAATAGGGCTGGGGATGTGGCTCAGTGGTCCAGTGCCCCTGAGTTCAATCTCCAGCACCAAAAAAAAAAAAACAAAACAAAACAAAATAAGAATGGTTAGGAAAGGAAAACAAAGGATTTAGAGACAAAAGAGAGAAAAAAAATTTTTTAAATTAGTTAATTAATTAGTGTGTAAGTGTATGTGTGTGTGTGGGGGGGGGGTACTGGGGATTGAACCCTTGGGCTTTACCCACCAGCCCTTTTTTATTTTTATTTTGAGACAGGGTCTCACTAAGTTGTTGAGGCTGACCTCAAACTTGCGATCCTCCTACTTCAGCCTCCTGAGCAATGTTTTAAAAAATTTAACAATTCAGCCAGGTGCAGTGGTGCACGCCTATAATCCCAGTGGCTTGGGAGGCTGAGACAGGAGGATCTCAAGTTCAAAGCCAGCCTCAGCAAAAAGTGAGGTACTAAGCAACTCAGTGAAACTCTGTCTCTAAATAAAATACAAAATAGGGTTGTGGATGTGGCTTAGTGGTCGAGTGCCCGAGTTCAATTCTCGGTACCCTCCAGCCCTGAAAAAAAATGAACAATTCACAGCTGTACTTATTTTAATGAATTTTAATTTTTTTTCTTTCTTTCTTTCTTATTTAAACTGGGGATTGAACTCAGGAGTACTCGGCCACTGAGTCACATCCCCAGCCCTATATTGTGTGTTTTATGTAGAGACAGGGTCTCACTGAGTTGCTTAGCACCTCCCTGGTGCTGAGGCTGGCTTTGAACTCGCAATTCTCTTGTCTCAGCCTTCCAAAGTGTTAGAATTACAGGTGTGTGCCACTGTGTCTGGCTTAATGAATTTTAAATTTTATCTTCATAGCAGTTTGTTTTAGTTTATGCTATAGTGTATGTTAATTTGAACCAGTATACTAATTACTTTTAAAAATATATTTCATACATGAAGAGAAAGTAACATACACTAAATTACTGCAGAATCTAAATCTTTCTAAATCTCTAATAGGGATAATCTTGGCTAAAAATGACAAATCACAATAGTAACAAGCTTGTCTTCTTCACTTACCTGTAACTTTGGTTCCAATAACCAGGGGCAAAGGAATTTCATCTGGGAGATCTTTGAATTGTGATACATCTGCAACTTTCCTTTGTTGTAAGAGCCTTATTTTCTGCCGTTTCTGTTTTAATGCTGATCTCTCTTCCTCAAAAAATGCAGAAGAACACCTAGAATAAATTACAAAAATCATTTAAATGGATAATTATCCTATACAGAAACTTAAAGTCTGACCATCCATTTCACTGTTGCTATCTTTCTTCTCATTGAGTGCTAGATTTAAAAATGGGATTGTAGAAATAATTTCTCTGTAAATTACTTTAAAAAAAAAACAGGGTGTTGCAAGAGGAAGATATATAAGTAGGTTGAGATTATTCCTCCTACAAAGTAGGATTTATTCACCATCCCTTGACAAAAGTGTCTGGAACCTAGGTCTCCCTTGAAGGATAAAGTGTAATTTCAATGTTCTATTCAGAAGAACATGACATTTTCTCTTTGACCCAGTGAGCACACCAATATAGGTTTAAAGTTGAGACTTCCCAGTATATGAACTTATAATTAATCATACTTCATGCCTTTAAGTATGAATATTGAATTCACTTTTAATTCTAGGGCCTATCATATTTCCATTTTCAAATTCTAGGATGAATCAAATCATTTAGCAGGGTGCAAATCTGTAATTCCAGCTACTTGGGAGGATGAGACAGGAGGATCACAAGTTCCATGTTGTTGCATGAATCAACAGTACATTCTTTTTATTGATAATATTCTACTATAAATTTCATAATTTGTTTATCCATTCACTTACTGAACATTTGGGCTGCTTCCAGTTTGCTATTAAAAGTTGATATGAACATGGGTGTATGAGTTTTTGTATAAACATATCCTTTCATTCTACTCTACCTAGGAGAGCCAAACTTTTTCAAAATGGTGACACCATTTTATATTCCCACCATCAGTGTAGGAGACTTTAAGTTTCCCTTGGTGGTTTCCCTCACCAACATTTGGTATGTTCAGTCTTGTAAAATTTTGGATACCGCAGTTTAATTTGCATCTTATTAAGGGTTAATGATATTGAACATCATTCTGTGTGCTTATTCAATATCCTTATACCTATAGTAAAGCATCTATGCAAATTTTTACCCATTTGCTAACTGAGCTATTTGAGTTTTACTGAATTTTGAAGAGTTCTTCACATATTCTGGATATTATATACATGTTTCCACTGCCAAATTTTATTTAAACAGAATATTTTGAGTATTTAACATATTTACATGGATTCCAATTCAAAAGATTTTCAAAAGGTATTGAAAATTTTATTACACGTTTCTCAATTACCCAGTCTGCTTCCCAGAGGACCATTATTATTACCAGTGAACTACATATTTCTTACATGTCTTTCATTGATATTTTAGGGATACACAAGCAAAAAAAAAACAAAAAAACTTATACGTTCTTCCCCTACTTCCCTCAATGGCTACAATATGTTCTGTTATGTATTCTGTATTTCTTCCTTAATATACACAAAGAGTATCCTCCATTTTTGTTTTTGTTGTCAGGTATTTAAATCAGGGTTTTGTGCATGCTAAGTCTGAACTCTACCACTGAACTACACTCTCAGTCCATGTTTTTTGTTTTGTTCTGTGGTTTCAGAATTTTCTATTCTAGGTAGCATACTTTAATCTTTCCCAAATGTATAGACATTGATGTTGCCAATCTTCTGCTACTACAAATAGTACTGCAATAAATACATTTGTACGTGTCATTTCACCTATGTGCAAGTATTTCTGTGGTGTGAACTCTTAGAAGAGTTAGGTTGAAGAGTGAAAATTTATAAATTTGATCAATTTTTATCAAATTTTCCCACACAGAGATTGCATACAATTAATCTCTCACCAGCAATACGTAGAGAAATGACTATTTTGCCAGGCGCAGTGGCGCACGCCTGTAACCCTAGCACTTTGGGAGCCGAGACAGGAGAGTTCAAAGCCAGCCTCAGCAAAGGAGAGGTGCTAAGCAACTCAGTAAGACCCTGTCTCTACATAAAACAAAATAGGGCTAGGGATGTGGATGTGGCTCAGTAGTCAAGTACCCCTGAGTTCAATCCTCAGTACCAAAAAAAAAAAGGGGGAGAGAGAGAGAGAGAGAAAGAAAGAGAGAGAAATGACTATTTTACCATAACATCGCCAACTCAACATGTTAAAGCTTCATGAACTTTGTCAATCTGAGAATTAAAAAACAGTATTCCAAGCCAGGCACGGTGGCGTACGCCTGTAATCCCAGCACTTAGGGAGGCTGAGACAGGAGAATCGAGAGTTCAAGCCAACCTCAGCAACGGCGAGTTGCTAAGCAACTCAGTGAGACCCTGTCTCTACATAAAACACAAAACAGGGCTGGGGATGTGGCTCAGTGGTTGAGTGCCCCTGAGTTCAATCTCCAGTACCAAAAAAACCCCATTGTTCCAGCATACTTTGATTTTGACTTTTTAATTTTTTCTTTGTTGTTGATGGAGCTTTATGTATGTATGCTTGTATGTATGTATGTATTTATTTATTTATTTGCAGTGCTGAGAATGAAATCCAGCTAGGCAAGTACTCTACCACTGAGCCATAACCCCATCCCTGATTTTGAGTTTTCCAACAAGAAAACTGAAATTTTTTCATATTTAGAAGAGCCATTTTTTCCCTTCCTATGAATTTTCTGTTTAAAATCATTTTTTACTATGAGTTATTTGATTTCTTCTTACAGACTTATAGGAGTTCTTTACAAATTAGGGAGTTAATCCTCTGTAATAAGAATTATAGATATTTCTTTTGCTATCTTTTGACTTTTTGTTGTTTCTTGGTTGTGAAAAATATTATTTTTAGGAAGTCAATTTATTGATATTTTCTTATGGCTCTTAGCTTTAGGGCCTGTTAGAAAAACTTTTTCCAATTCAAGATTCACAAATGCTATTTTTCTCCAATAGTTTTGTTGTTTCATTTAAAAAATATTTAAATCTTTTATCTTTTTTCATTTTTTCCCTGGTACAAAGTATGAGATCAACTTGCTTTTTCTCTATAGATTTCTACACAGTAGTTTCAATCTCCATTAAACAAACAATCTGCTGGGCATGGTTGTGCACACCTATAATCCCAGTTAGTTGGGAGTCTGAGGCAGGAGGATCACAAAGTTTGAGGCCAGCTTCAGCAAAACTTAGTGAGACCCTGTCTCAAAATAAAAAATAGGGGCTGGGGATATAGCTCAGTTGGTAGAGTGCTTGCCTTGCATACACAAGGCCCTGGGTTTGATGCCAGCACCACAAAAATAAAATAAATAAGTAGGTAAGTAAGTAAGTAAGTAAGTAAGTAAGTAAGTAAATAAATAAATAAAGCAGAACTGGAGATATAGCTCAGTGGTAAAACAAATCTTGATTCAATCCACAATACCAAACCAAACCAAACCAAATAACAACTCATTCTCCTTCTCCATGTATTTGAGCAGTAACCACTACAACTGTTTTACTAAATTCCAACAGACTTCCATGATTGTGTGTGGATTGTTTATTTTTCATTCATTTTCTACTTATATACCACTCTCACACTGTTTTATTTATGGTCACTTAATAACCTATTTTGTATTCTAGCCCTTATATTTTCAATCTTAATCCTACTGATTATTCTAATACTTCAACTAATATCTGATAAATTGTGTCTCTTCATTAATTTGTTTTTTCAGAATTTCCCTATTCAAATGTGAATTTTAGAATTATTAGCTTAAAAGAAAAAAGAGGCTAATGATACTTTTATTGGGACTGATAATTTACAGATGAATTTAGGATGTTGTATCCTCTTTTCTAAGATCATCTGTGTCTTCCCACCTGTTCAGATATATCTTGTTTGTTTCTTCCTTTTTTTTTTTGGTAGTAGTACTGGGGATTGAACTCAGGGGCATTCCACCACTGAGCTACATTCCAAGCCCTTATTATTTTTTATTTTGAGACAGAGTCTCAGTAAGTTCCCCAGGCTGGCCTTGAAATTTTAGTCCTCATGTCGTAGCCTGCCCGTGTCACTGGGATTATAGTCAATGTGCCACTGTGCCAGCTCCTTTTTATTTTCTAACTGGGTGTAGTTTTGTCAATTCATTTTTAAAAAAAAAATTTTTTTAGTTGTTGATGGGCCTTTGTTTTATTCATTTATTTATATGCAGTGCTGAGAATTGAACCCAGCATCTCACACGTGAGGCAAGCGCTCTACCATTGAGCCACAAACCCAGCCCTAGCAATTGATTTTTAAGATTAGAATATTTCAAAAACTGTATTGTATGGATAATATGTATTATACTTTGACTTTAGGGAAAGGAAAAGTATAAACTTGTGTTGAAAAAAGATTTCAACTTTCAATTAACCTTGATGAATTAAAGGACTATAAGATTAAGTAATGTTATGGTAAAAGACGAGAGGATAAATTAACAGGAGAAATGCTATGTACTCAAAAAAAAAAAAAAAAACTACAGAATTAAGAGTGAAATAAATAGTGACTAATATCCTATTCTGGTGGACAATAATTAGAAATAGTGTAGCTCAACATGCTAAAACAGGGCTGGGATTGTAGCTCAGTGATAGAGCACTTGCCTTGCATGTGGGAGGCACTGGGTTCGATTCTCAGCACCACATATAAATAAATGAATAAATAAAGGCCAATCAACAACTAAAAAAAGTAAAATAAATAAATAAATAAACACATGCTAAAACATGAAAATCACAGCAAAAAGTCCCAAATAGCCTAATGTGATTATCAAAGATCATATATTTTCAGTATAAAACACACCAACAAACTAAATTTCAATTTTGTTCTTATGTTAAAAATATTAAAAACTGATAATCATCAGTAAGATCATCTTATAAAACAGAGATAAGGTAAAATATTAGAAGTTCAATTAAAGTTTCTTTTGTTTTTTCTTTCTTTCTTTTTTTTTAGTTGTAGATGGACACAATACTTTTTATTTTTATGTGGTGCTGAGGATTGAACCCTGTGCCTTACACATGCTAGGCAAGCGCTCTACCACCGAGCCACAACCCCAGCCCTTCTTTTTTTTTTTCTTTCTTTTTTTTTGTGGTGCTGGGGATTGAATCCAAGGACTCATGCATGCTAAATAAGTATTCTATCATGGAGCTAAATCCCTAACCCCTCAGTTAAAATTTCTCCTTGCATTCCATCATCATCTACAGAGATCATTAAAACTAAATTCCATTTCTATTTGTTTAAGTCACTTTATATTTCTAGGCTTTCCTTGAACTTCCCCACCATTTAAAAATAAAAAAGTCTTGCACATGCTTTTACTAAGTAGACAGATATAGAACTAATAACCTAATTCTGCTTCTAACATATTTCAAAATTTCACTCAAAAGTAATATAAAGTTGGGACTGGGGTTATAGCTCAGTGGCAGAGTGCTTGCCTCGCATGTGTGAGTCACTGAGTTCCATTCCTAGCACCACATAAAAATAAATAAATAAATAAATAAATAAAATAAAGATCTCGTGTCCGTCTACAACTAAAAAAATATTTTAAAAAAAAAGTAATATAAAGTTTCTAAAGTATTACCAGGATAACACTAGAAAGGTAAGT
Organism: Geosciurus inauris; assembly: GCA_004024805.1. Classification (NCBI taxonomy): domain Eukaryota; kingdom Metazoa; phylum Chordata; class Mammalia; order Rodentia; family Sciuridae; genus Geosciurus; species Geosciurus inauris. The sequence goes on from PVHX01024295.1 coordinate 16,866, forward strand.
CATTTCACGTGAAGAGAAATTTTGAAAAAGTAACATTGGATAAATTAACTTCTTCTCTATTTTTATATAAAGTAAAATAGGTAATTGAAGGAAACCTCTTGAAGGGATAAAGGGTTTCAAACAAGATAAGACATTCTTAAATATTTTTTGGAACACAGAGGGACACAGGTAGTTTAAAACAGTAAAATTATGTCTGAAACCCATGTTTGGAACAAAAATGAAATTGTACTTTCACCGGGCGTGGTGGCTCATGCTTGTAATCCCAGCACTTAGGGAGGCTGAGACAGGAGAATCGCGAGTTCAAAGCCAGCCTCAGCAATGGCGAGGCGCTAAGCAATTCAGTGAGACCCTGTCTCTACATAAAACACAAAATAGGGCTGGGAATGTGGCTCAGTGGTCGAGTGCCCCTGAGTTCAATCCCCAGTACCAAAAAAAAAATTGTACTTTCAATCGTAAGATCATAAATATAAAAAGTACCTTCATTAAAGTTGGTTAACAGAATATAGTTGACATGTAATCAATAACTCTGAAAAGTAATATTTTGGTACTAGTTATCTAGAAGATTTTAAAAAAATTAATGGCTAGGTGCAGTGGTGCACATGCATAACCCAGTGACTAGGAAGGTTAAGGCAGGAGAACTGTAAGTTCAAGGCCAGCCTCAGTAACTTAGAACCTGCCTCAAAAAACAAACAAACAAACAAACAAAAAAACCCACAAACAACTAAGGACGTAGCTCAATGGTAGAGCTCTCCTGGGCCAATCCCCAGTAACACACACACACAATTAATGTCATAATGATACTATCACCTATTTATTTTTTAAAAATTATTTTTTACCTCCTTGGTTTTCCCATTAGCCGCCTGATTTTTCCCCATTCTACTCTTGTTAATTTTCTTGTTTTCAAGTTAGGAAAAGATTCCTTTAGACATACACAGAAGTCATTATCACCTTCAAAAAGTGGTCTGTAAAATAGAAATGGTATTTTATCGGTCAATATCTGTTATTTTTCTTAGAAGACACAAAACTCAAAATATGCATTCCAATTTTCCACACCATACTAATCACAAAATATCAAATTTTCACATTGGCCCTATCTATAGACAAAACAGGTACAAATTCAAAATACTAAAACTAAATCCTTGGCACTGTGAAACAACTATTGTGTAAAAATTACTCAAGAAATATTTTCTGTGACTAATATTCTAGAAGAAACATTTTGTTCAATCATCTATATGACTATATATTTTAGGATGCTGTACTGGCCCTAGCATTATATCTGATAAAGACAAACAATAATGCCAGCTATAAAGTATCTTTGTCCCAAGGGTAATATCATCACTCTTTGTGACTAAGCCTGGAGGACATTAGAGGATTAGATTAGTTTTAGGGAATCCCAGAAGAACTCACATCACACTAGGACATCCTGAAAGCTTTCTTAAATCTACTGAAAACCTGTGGAAAAAATAAAATACTATTCACAGTGTGAGAAACCAGGAATTCAGTCTCATGAATGATACAATAGTGCCCACATATGTACATTGATTAGATTCACAAGCTTCAGAGTAGGTAATGGTTTGGAAACTAGAAGGAAAATAAAGATAAGTAGCCAGAATACTATGCACCAATAACAACTATAAAGGATGGATTAGAAATCAGAACTTTTTCTTATTAACTTCTATTGTCAAATAACTGGATCTGAGCCAAATCTCTTCTACTTAAACATTTATGTATAAAGTGCTTAAATATCATCCCTAAAACATAAAGACTACCCTCCTAAAACATCTTGAGTCATTTTTACCATTAATAGTGGTTTCTGTATTATTAAACTAGCGCTAGATTTACAAAATAAATCTCATTCATTGGAAATAATGGAGCTTTGTTTAGGGTATCTCTATAGTCTTTGTTAAATATAATGCAGAAATTATACTTTCATTTAATTTTTAACAAAAAATATTTAACTACTTCTCCTAAAGGGGTAGGATAGAAAACTATGGGGAAGAGAAATGAACTCAACTGAGCCGGGCGTGGTGGCGCAAGCCTGTAATCCCAGCACTTAGGGAGGCTGAGACAGGAGAATCGTGAGTTCAAAGCCAGCCTCAGCAACGGCGAGGTGCTAAGCAACTCAGTGAGACCCTGTCTCTACATAGAACACAAAATAGGGCTGGGGGTGTGGGTCAGTGGTCAAGTGCCCCTGAGTTCAATCCCCGGTACCAAAAAAAAAAAAAAAAAAAGAAAAAGAAATGAACCCAACTGCAACGAAGAATAGAAAACTGGATTAAACTGCTGGGTGTGGTGGCATACACCAGTAGTCCCAGCTACTTGGGAGCCTGAGGCAAAATAATCATTTGAGCCCAGGAATTGAGACTAGCCTGGATAATATAACAAGACCATGTATATAAAGAAAAGAAAAAAAAGAGAGAAAAAGAAAAGTGAACTCAAGAAAAATAAGATCTAAGATCAAAATAGATCTATAGAAAAGTTGCGGTTCATAACATATGAAAAACTTAAAAATATCTAGTTCAAGTAATATAAGCCATGATACGTACTTGTCTATATTTGAATAGAACCACTCATATATGCACCATTTATGTGCTTTGGGAAGCTTGAGTAGGTTCCGTAACCGAAAACCAATCTTCTGTGAAGCTTTCTTATCTGGTGTTGACATTGTTGCTGTAAATTTCTATATGATTAAAAAAAAAAGATAAATTATAGGCCTATTAAGTAAAAATGAACATTTAAAACAGCAAATAAAAAAGGTTAGTTATATTTAAGTACTCAAAAATTTTTATAGTAGTTAACATGGAATTTTTTATTGTTGTTTAATAAACAAACAGCCTGATTATTTCTGACAAAGTTAAAGCCTCAAGTCTCATAACATAGTCTCACAAGGAAGGTGACATATTTGCCCCCACCATGTTCATATTGCAACAATATTATCAATTTAAGTATACAGGAAGAAGAGACTTACATGAAAGATTCCTATCCATCATGGGTCAAAAGAGTTCAGTAAGAGGAACTCTGCTGGGCTGGGTGTGTAGCTCAGTGGCAGAACACTTACCTAACACACATGAGGTCTGGGTTCAATTCCCAGCAACCAAAAAAATAAAAATAATAAAGGTACTCTGTGAGAAGGCAGAAAGAGGGAGTGCAGGCTGTTGTGGCTCAGTGGTAGAGCACTTGCCTAGCACATGTGAGGCACTGGATTCGAGTCTCAGCATCACATTAAAAAAAAAAAAAACAGCAGCCGGGCGCGGTGGCACAAGCCTGTAATCCCAGCACTTAGGGAGGCTGAGACAGGAGAATCGCGAGTTCAAAGCCAGACTCAGCAATGGCAAGGCACTAAGCAACTCAGTGAGACCCTGTCTCTACATAAAACACAAAATAGGGCTGGGGATGTGGCTCAAGTGGTCAAGTGCCCCTGAGTTCAATCTCCAGTACCAAAAAAAGAGGAAATGCACATATGCATGCAAATAAGGCAAGGCCCAGAAGTGAATTCTATACCAAGCCAGAAAACTAATGCCATCCAAATATTTTAGATTATTGAAGAAGGAAAAAAATTTTCCCTAGTGTTAAGTGAGCATGATAACAAAAGCTGCCAAAGTATAATAAAAGAAAACTTCAGAAAATCATTCATGTGTATGGATTTTTAAAATCCTTAATAACAACTTAAAAGAATACAGTACAACTCGATGGAATTCATATTAAGCATATAAGGATGGTACAGTATTAGGAAACTATTAATGCATTTCCATTATTAATAAATCAAAACAAGAAAAGTCATAATAACCTCCACTGATACTGAAGACATCTGAATAATACCCATTAAAAACAAACTTAATAGGCTGGGCACAGTGGTGCATGCCTGTAATCCCAGTGGCTCAGGAGGCTGAGGCAGGAGGATCACAAGTTCAAAGTCAGCCTCAGCAACTTAGCCAGGCCCTAAGCAACTTAGTGAGATCCTGTCTCAAAACAAAATATAAAAAGGGCTGGGGATATGGCTCAATGATTAAACATCCCTGGGTTCAATCCCCAGTATCAAAAAAAAAAAAAAAAATACAAAAAACAAAAAAACAGACTTACTAGAACAGAAATACATGAAATGACTAAAAAAACAAACATACAACATACCAAAAATTTTATGATAGAGCTAATGTAGTGCTTGGAGGAGAATTTAATTTGCAAACTTTAGTTTTAAGTCTAACCTATATTAGAAAAGAAGAAAGATCACAAACTACCAATATTAGCCACTTTTCTGTTGCCAATAACACAGTAACATAGAGTAGGTAAATTGTAAAGAAATTTATTTCAGCTTATAGTTCTGGAGGTCCAAGGTCAAGGGGCCACATTTGGTGATGGCCTTCTGGGGACTGAGGGCAATGCAAGGCATTACATGGTAAAAGTCAGGGAGCTTTGTGGATTGTGTGTCTAAGCACTGGTCTGGTCTTTCTCCATTTTGTTATAAAGTCAACAGGAGTCAATCATGGAGACTCCACCCCATGACCTTATCTAAATCTAATCACATCCCAAAGACCCAACATTTAAACACCACAGATGAAATTTTCATTATCTTCATACCTCACAGTAGGGATTATATTTCAACACATGAAACTGTGGGGAAACAACCATAGCACTACCTTTCCACCTTAAGAAACAAGAAAAAGGAAAGCAAAATAAAGGCAAAACAACTTGAAGAAAGGAAGTAAGATTAAAGCAGAAATAAGTATAATAGAAAATTTTTTTTTTTAAAAATCAGTGAAAGCACAAATTCTTTGAAAAGATTAACAAACCTTTAACTAGACTGAACAATGATATAAAAATAAATGGATCCTTTCATAATTTGATGCAATAAGTTGAATATGTCCACTCAATTTCATGTGTTGGAAACAATCTCCAAAGTCACGTCACATATTAATGGTATTTGAGAGGCTGGGTTTTTTTTTTTTGTTTTTTTTTTGGTACTGGGGATGGAACTCGGGCACTTGACCACTGAACCACATCCCCAGCCCTATTTTGTGTTTTATGTAGAGACAGGGTCTCACTGAGTTGCTTAGCACTTCGCCTTTGCTGAGGCTGGCTTTGAACTCGTGATTCTCCTGTCTCAGCCTCCCTAAGTGCTGGGATTACAGGCTTGCGCCACCACGTCTGGCAAGAGAGGCTGGATTTTTAAGAGGTGTTAGGTCATGAAGGTTCCACTCTTATGAATGAATTAATTCACTCACAGATTAATAGCTTGTTCAGAGTAGCTTTGTTATAAAAGCAAGATCTCTCTGGCACCCTTACTTTGTCTTGGCATGTGATATGATCTACCATACTATGACCCAGCAGAGCAAGGTGGCCCTCATCAGATGCTGAGCAGATGCTAGTATTACATACATTCTTAGACCTCCAGAACCATGAGCCAAAATAAACTTTTCTTTATAAATAATCAGTGTTAGTAGTCGGTTATGGCAACAGAAAACAGACTAAGATAACTTGATAAAACACATTTCTCCAAACTCCATTCCAAAAATCTGGGGTTGGAGATGTAGTGTAGCAGTAAAACCCCTGCCTGGCAAGGTGAGGCCCTAGGTTTGATCCTTAGTACTGGGGGGAAAAAATCAGTATCATTTTTAATGTTAAAATAATAAAAACAGCTGGGGGCATGTGATACACAGCTGTAATTCCAGTGGCTAGGGAGGCTGAGGTGGGAGGATTTCAAGTTCAAAGCTAGCCTCATCAATCTAGTGAGGCCCTAAGCAACTTAATGAGATCTTGTCTGAAAATAAAAAATATAAAGGGCTGAGGATATGGCTTAGTGGTTAAGCACTATTGGGTTCAATCCCTGGTACTAAAAAATAAAATACTAAAAACATTTTAATTAAAATTAAGAATATCACCAAGATATCAACTATTACCACTATTTTTAAACGCAATTTTGAAGGAATTAGCCAAATAGGTAAGAGGAATAAAAAATAGAAGACATAACTACCACTATTTTCTTTCTCTTTTTTTTTTTTGGTACCAGGGATTAAACTCAGGGCACTCGACCACTGAGCCACATCCCCAGCCCTATTTTGTGTTTTATGTAGAGACAGGGTCTCACTGAGTCACTTAGCACCTCGCCATTGCTGAGGCTGGCTTTGAACTTGGCAATTCTCCTGTCTCAGCCTCCCAAAGTGCTGGGATTACAAGCGTGAGACACCACACCCGGCTAATAATACCACTATTTTCAAGTGACATGACTGCCCCAGAAAAGTAAAAACAATCAACTATAATCATTAAAAGGGAAGAAAATTGAATAAAGTAGGTGAATACAAAGTTGATATGTAAAAGATCAGTATCTTAAAAAGAGTCATTATAAAAATCACTGTCTTTTCTAAAAATAAATGAGAATTGGTTAGATAATAAAACAAGAAAAGCTGAGTACACACACCTGTTAATCCTAGCAACTCAGGAGGATGTGACAGGAAGATTGCAAGTTCGAGGCCAGCCTCAGCAGCTTAGAGAGATGCTGTCTCAAAATAAAAAATAAAAAGGGCTGGGGATGTAACTTGGTGGTACAGCACCCCTGGGTTCAATCCCCAGTAGGAGGAATGGAGCAAAAACAAGAAAAATCCTGTTTATGGTAGCAAAAATGATAAAAACAAAATATTAAATACCTAGGAATATACCTAAGAAATGTGTAAAGAAATGGAAAAAAAAATAACTATTGAGAACAATTAAGGACTTAAATAAGTGGAATCACAACCAGTTATTGGATAGGTAGTCTCAATTTTACATATATGTCATTTCCTTTAAATTAGTTTATAATATTATGCAATTTCAGTAAAAATACCATAAAATTTTTTTTTCCTACTCAAGTTGATTCTGAAGTTCATATGGAAAAATAAATATCCAAGAAACTCAACAAAAAAATCTAAAAAATTTAAAATACATAATATCTTGCCAGACATTAAAACATAAAGTCATATTAAAACAATTTGATGTTAGCACATAGAGACATACTAAACATAGAAACAGAAAGCTTAGAAGTAACCCCAAATATATATAGGAATTTAGTTTGTGATGAAGAAAGCATTTGAAATCAATATATAAAAGATGGTTATAATAAATATTACAAGGCCAACTAATAGAACATGGAGGAAAAAATAGGTTGCAGTTTAACCTCCCTACTTAATCCAAAATAAGTTTCAAATGTATTGGAGATTTAAACATTTTAAAAAATGAAGTAAAAGAGCCGGGCGCGGTGGCTCACGCTTGTAATCCCAGCACTTAGGGAGGCTGAGACAGGAGGATCGCGAGTTCAAAGCCAGCCTCAGCAATGGCGAGGCACTAAGCAACTCAGTGAGACCCTGTCTCTACATAAAACACAAAATAGGGCTGGGGATGTGGCTCAGTGGTCGAGTGCCCCTGAGTTCAGTCCCTGGT